>JAPYZB010001641.1:0-21128 GCA_030522745.1 Eupelmus kiefferi | reverse complement strand
AGAGAGAGAGACAGATAAGAAAAGCTCGAGCAATCCGCGAATTGAATCGCAGCAGAAAGCCGCGCCTAACAGCCACGTGATCCGCGGCCGAAGATTGCAATAATTAATATATTCCTCAGCTGTTGCCTTCTCATTTATACAATTTATACTCCGTTTCTCTTGTTTTCTTTTTTTTACTGCGTTCGAAGACCTTGAGGAACTTGAGAGTAATCAGCGTGCAGTCTCGAGAGTAGACACACACACGCACCTATACACATACTCGCCGGGAGAGATAATTTCGCTGTAGATATACATACATATATATATACATACACGTTTGTCGCGATTGCGCATGGTATGGCAGTAGGACTCCGTCACTCGTTGCGCTGCTCCAACTACGCGCGGCTCAGCTGTTCAGTCGTTATCGGTCATAAGCAGAAGAACCGCTGGAAGATGGCAAGTATAGATGCACAAAATGGGACGAGCAATCAGAGCAGCAGCCGCCAGTATAACGTTGATTGTGGAGGTAATTTGTTTTAATTATATAGTGAGATTAATGAGGATCGAGCGAGCAAAATGTTAAGTGAAAAGTTGATTTTATACTGGAGAATTTGAAATCCGATGATTGCCGAGTGTTTAATGGTTTTTCATTGTTCTTTGTCGATTTTTTTATCAGATATGCGTATCAGATATAAGGATAAGAGCGAGACCTTTACGGAGGATCAGCTAGTTAGCAAGGAGCCTATTGGACAGTTCAAGGATTGGTTTGAGACTGCATGTAAAACTCCTGGAATTGAAGAAGCTAATGCAGCTTTCCTTGGCACTGCAACTAAGTAAGCAAATAATTTCTGTTTTTGAAGTATTCTAAGCCAGTTCCTTTAGTTATTATTTTTTATCTTTCAAGGGATGGAATACCTTCTGTAAGGCCTGTGTTGATCAAGTGCTTTGGAACTGATGGATTCAAGTTTTACACCAATTACGGAAGTCGAAAAGCTAAAGAATTAGCAGAAAATCCAAAAGCTGCCTTAACATTTTTCTGGGAACCTCTTCGCAGAACGGTATAATTAGAAGCAATTACTAATTGTGAATGAAAAATAAATTAAACTAAGTTAAGTAATCTTAATACTTAGGTCAGAATTGAAGGAACTGTTGAGAAAACATCAGCTCAAGATTCAGATCAATATTTTAATAGTCGTCCATACTATGGTCAGATTGGGTCCTTGTCTAGTAGGCAGAGCACAATAATACCTAACAGAGATTACTTGATAGAAAAAGAAAAAGTATTACAAGAACAATATCCTGAAACAGTAAAAAGACCTGACTGGTGGTAAGATTGCAATTTTATATAAATAGTTTTAAAAATAACAAAAATAATAATAATTATTTTTTATGTAGGGGAGGATACACAGTCATTCCACATTCTGTTGAGTTTTGGCAGGGTCAAAGTGATCGTCTTCATGATAGAATAAAATTTAGACGTTTAAAATCAGGTGAAAAACCAGACAATGTATTACTTCACCAAGGAGATGATTGTTGGGTTTATGAAAGGCTATCACCTTAAGTATAAAAAAATTTAGTTTTTTAAAACTGGTTATGGAAAATAAAAATTTGTACATTGCTATGTTATCACTTTCTGTTAAACATTAATGTGCTGTTATTACATACATTTTTACTTAGAATTCCTTTCCAATTTGAGAATTTCTCTTTGCAAACCTATAAAAAACATTTATAAACTGTTACATTGCTTTACTTATATAAAAGTATGAATATTGACAATAATATTATTGATGAAAATAATGAGCAATTATTTACCTTCAGTACTTTTCCATACTTTGGTCACATTAAATTCACCATCACTTAAAATTAACTCTTCAAATTGTCGCATACCACCACCAACTCCAAAATAGTAAGTTTTTCCAGCAATAAAACTGAATTTGGAGAATCACAATAATTATTATGAAACTATTAAATAGTATTAAGTATTTTTAAAGTATGCAACAGTTATTACCCAATGCCATCTTTTTTTAATTTTTGTTTAAAAACTTTATACAGCTTTTTATGGTTATCTGGATTGTAAATAGTCTCACTGGTAAAAATAAAATCATATTTTTTATTTTCATTGTCACTTAAAAGATTTGAAAATGATTCCCAGTCACCACAATAAAATTCACATTTTTCTATCACACTTTCATAATCATCACAGTTTAATAAAACACTTGGAATTGTAAAAGATTCAATAACTTCAGCATTCTAAAAAATTTTAAAAATAAATTAAACAATACTTCATTACAAAATAAAAATAAAAGTAATAGATAAAAAAATTCATATGGCTTTACAAATTTTTGTTTATAGTTTTAATCATGCACAATGGACCATAATTATTTTTGTCAAGCTTTTTAAAATCTTATAACTTAAACACTATTTTAACTTTCTATCAGTCACAAATGAGTGAGTGAGTGCCAAATATTTAATGGTAAGTGAGTGTTATACTCTAAAATTTCAAAAATTCTCTTGACAGAATCAATGAAGGTCAAGTGTACAAACAGTTGAAAGATACTATTAATTTAAAAATTACAAAAATAATAATATATTAATTACATAATCTTGAAAATGAACTGTTGACCCTCTAAGAAAAGCAATGAGACCAATTATTCCAGCCCCACAACCTAAATCCAAAATAGTTTTATTTCTAAGAGAAATGTCTTCTGACAAAATATACTGTCCCAAGTCATATGTACATTCCCAAACTTTTAATCCTCCTGTGAATTTAAAGAAATAATTTCATAATTATAATTACAATAAGATTAATTTTAAATAACTGCATTTGATTAAATTTTTTTACTTCCATATTCTTAATGTTTTAATTAAATTACCTTCATATTTAGCTGGAAGAAGATCAGAATGCTGTGATTCAGCTTCTATGATATTTTCACAATTCTCTTCTTTTAATTTTATAACAACTTTATCTGAGTCTACAACTTTTAATGGGAAATCAGGAAGTTTTGATATTCTTACATATTCTATATTATCACTATTTTTTTTTAAATATTGAGATGGTATATCAATTTTTCTTGCTGGAAGCCAATTAACCTGATTTTTTTCAGAAACTTCATCTGCATTTTCATCTAAAAGAATGAAAATCTTATAATTTATAACAATAATTTAATGGACCAGAAACATTAAAAACTATTAAATAATAACCTTAAAAAAAACTAAATAATTTTGACTTTTAGAAAAATTAATTATAAAGTAATTAATTGTTAGAGTTAAAATTACCTTTCGAATTACTTTTAGCGAAATCGAATTTAAACATTTTTTAATAATTCATCTCTGTTTATCTCAAATAAAAAATATCGGAAAAATCCTACTTTGAAACAGAACATGTGACAAAACAATGTGCAGAGCCGGCCGTGTTTATATCGATAAAAGAAGATATCTAACTTGTCGATGCTAAATTTAAACGAAAAGTGCGGGCTTAACATATTGATTTTGAAAATTAACTGTTTAAGGAATCCGACTTATTTCTAACTGTTATCAAATTAGTTTTATTTTTCTAAAACATTGTATAATAATGAAAAAAATTAATCTTATTAAATTATCCGCTACTTCGGTCATAACTAATAACTAACATCATCAATCCCTCGATCACTATAACGTTCGTTCGGTTTAATGCAACTGTAAACTTGCCTTTATATTATTTTAATCACTTTTAAAATTTTAATTCTCTTTTTTAAAGTATAACCAAATCTTTACTTTTCTTTCGTTTAAATTAGAAGGTATATTTTAAAATTTTGAAAAATATTTTTTTCTGTTTTAAAATTTGTGAAATATTTTAATTAGCGTAATAAACTAGAAATAAATCTTATTTAATTTTTTTTTAAATTGAGTGTCATTAAACAAGATTAATAGTACATTATACACCAATGGAGTAAAATCGCGCGCATATTACTCCCGGTTTTCTAGTAATCACTCGATGGAATAATCGACTTTACTTCCAAGATGCATATAGTATTTTATTCCCACTTTAACTACGCCCACTTTGTTTTAAAAAGCGCGCGACCTTTTTTTTCAATAATATTTCTATTTTTTCTAATAAAAATGCTAGCAGAAAAATAGTGACCTAGGAGTTAAATAATGGTGACATAATGGCCCATTATTTACATATCATGTAACTTTATGCATGCTTTTTCGGGGAAATAAGTGATCATTATCGTTTAGGTTCAAGTTCTCTTTTAAATTTGTAGTTACATTTTGAAAAATACTGTTTATACTATTAATCTTTTTTATTCCTTCTTTTTAATATTGTCAGCTGTCATACATTATTGTTTTGTTCGAAAATTCTCAAAAGCGGTTTTACATCAGGTATTCTGCCCATCTCTGTCATCTTAAAAAAATATATACATATTTACTGAAGTTTTTATAGTTAATGGGTATTAGAGATTTGCACACGTATTAAACATATGAAAATCAATTATTTTATTACCAGAAAAATTCTTAAAAAATCAGCTGCCTAAAGTATTCAAAACTTACATTTTTTTCCAACGCAAATATGATATATTTAGAAATCAAATCTGAAGTTATATAAAAGAATAAGTCCATTATTTAAACTTGCGTCTAAAATGTTTGTGATTAGTTAACGTATTCTTCTATATCTGTTCTATACCTTAATTCTATGTTTTATGTACAAAATTGTAAAAGCAATTACACGCTATATATTCAAATGTACAACTTAAAAGTTAATAATTTATATGTACAATTAATTTATAAAAAATGTATATTAATATAAAAATATTTTTATAAAAAATATTATCAACTATTCATTAATATAGACCTTATTTCTGAATTTAATTTAACTATTATGGCGTCTTCGCTTGTGTAACTTCC
The DNA here is from genome assembly GCA_030522745.1 of Eupelmus kiefferi. Classification (NCBI taxonomy): domain Eukaryota; kingdom Metazoa; phylum Arthropoda; class Insecta; order Hymenoptera; family Eupelmidae; genus Eupelmus; species Eupelmus kiefferi. The sequence continues at coordinate 16,265 of JAPYZB010001641.1, read as the reverse complement.
CGTTTTCAAAAGTGAATCACGTTCATCTATCAAAATATGTAATCTTCGATCGCTTGAACAAGAAGTTGTTGACAAATCTGATTTTATAAGATTTTGATCCAAATTTAAACATAAATCAGACTGGGGCGTAAATAACTGTTCACTGCTTGTTTTACAATATTGCAATGCCGGTTCTGGATTCATAAAGTCAATTTCTCGTTGAATTTGATTCAATGCTATTTGATCATAAGTTAAAGCTGTTGAATCCGCACGTAATATTTCTTCCAAACTATAATAAAGATTTTATTATATAAAAATTTGTAACTTAAAATGTATTTATTAAAAAAAATTATTGTTTATTAAATAAAATATTACTCTAAATTATTTATTTCTTCTTTACTAGTTTTAATTTGTGACTCTATAGCTTGTTGATTTTCCATTTTGATTCTGTGAATTTCTTTAACAGCATTGCCCCATTGCTCTTTAAAGAATGATTTACTTTTTTGGGCATTGTCTAATTTTTCTTCAAGATTTTTTAATTGTTGCAATACAGCTGTCGTTTGATCTTCGGTCAATGAAGCCTTTTTATAAGCTTCCAACTTTTCTGCTTGTTGATTATTAGTTTTTTCCAATTCATAATTTTTTTCTTTTAGAGATTCAATTTGTGACAGGAGATTTCTATTTTGTTCCTCCAAGTTCATTAACTACAAAATAACAACTTTAAAAGATACTCTACCACAACATTTTTTCAATTACAATATGCATACAAACCTTTGCCGTAAATTCTTCTTGCATTTTTTGCAATGCTTCTTGAAGTTGATGTAATTTACGATCATATTTCCATTGTAATTCTTCATTTGCTTGAATTAATTTCGTTTCTTTTTCAAGGCTTTGTATTTTACGCAATCGTAAGCTTTCAGTAGTTTTATTCAAATTACTGGCAAGAATTTTACATTGTTGAACATTGTTGGTCAGTTTTGATTCTAAAAATTCACGTCGTCTTTGCCATTCTTCGTTCAATAAAGTAAGATGAGCTTCTTCTTTTTTTCTTAACTAAATTTTATAAAATTTATATCAATTCAAAATAAGTTCAATAAAAAATATATAATAAAATATAAAGAAAAGTAAAAAATTTTGTATTACTTCTTCTTTAAATATTTCTTTCTGTCTTTCTTTCCAAGTTTCAAGTTCATCTACAAGTTTGTAAGGCAAACTGTTGTCTAAAATATTCTCTAAATAGTAAGAAAAATCAAAACAAATATTAGTTCTATTTTTTAATAATTAAAATAGTAACAAAAGAAAAAGTGTACCAGTAATTCCTTCTTTAATTTTATTTTGTTTGGATTTAGAATGATCCTCAAGTGCTGTAGTTATATCTATGCAACCAATTTCCTCATGACTGTGGCAGTCAGTCAATAAAGATTCATAATGGCACTCAAGCTATATTTATGTATATAAAAATTTTAATTTTAAACATACAATATTTATATTTTCTTTTATCTTTTACCTTATCATGACAAAATAACTTTTTTACGTCAAGAGAAATCTGTGCAATACACTTTCTATCTTTAAAAGTTGCGTCGCATATGTTAATTTTTGGAGCAAAATTTGTCAGTAGTTGTTCAATCTCATCAGAAGAGGATATAAAGTGTAATTTACATTTTACATCTTGAAGTTCAATTGCCTGATCAGCTACAACTGATACATTATTAAGAATTGTGGATATAATTTCATCTTGAGAATGATAAAATCTACAATTAAATAAATTTAATAATTAGTTGTTTAAATATTTTATTATTAATGATAAAAAATTATATCTAACCTGAATTCGATATTTCTTAAGTCAGGTTTAGAGTCTAGAAATTTAATTCTATTTAAGTAAATATTTAAACAATAACTTCTGCGCAAGTCTGCAGATTTAATGTTGCCTTGTTTGTTCTGATGTAAAGCATTTTGCATGACAGAGCTAATACTGCGAATTTGATTATCTTTTGAGAAAGCTTGATCAAGTTTCTCCCATGATGAAACATATAGTGTTCGGCTGTCACACTTTTTATAGTAAAAATATGTATTAAATACATAAACATCATAACTAGAAAGAATTATAAAGTTTAATTACTTACATTTGGTTGAAGACTATGCCCTTCTGAGTAATTGTTTTGAGGTGTTATATTATTTTTCATCAACTGTAATCTAGATGAATATGGATGATAACTTGTTTTTCCATTGATATCTTTTAATTCTGCATATTGTAATTTGATGTGAATTTTTAAGCCTGGTGATTTATCGATTTCTTCCCCTACAATTTTAATATATTTTTTAACAAAAAAGAAATAAAAGGAGAGAAATTAATTTATTTACCTCTTCTACAATCTGTCTTATGTTCTTTTGCATGTGCCATCTTCAAAATACAAAAATGGTCCATTGCAACTGATGCGTTTGGATATATTTGTATAAATTCCTGCAGGGAATTTACGACCACTAAAGATTTCAAATCGATTTCTGATTGACCTATTGTTACATTGTTATATTTTAATCTAACAAAAAAATGTGGTCTTGTGTTTAAGTAGTTTATGAAAACAGGTAAAGAAGTTCTTATTTTTATGACTATTTTTTCATTTAATAACATTGCATCTGATTGAAGCCTAAACGGCTTCAGTTTGATGTAGGAGTCAAAAATGTTATAAATAAAAGTTAATTCATTATTTCCAATTTCTTTACACCCATACACTAACTGATTCAAATTTGTTATAGTTTCAGCAGTGATGCTTAATAAAAATATATCATGACATGTATCTAACGGACCCAATTGTATTAAATGTTCTTCTTGTAGCCAAAATGGTATAATATTTGAACGAACAGTGTTTATTTGGCATAACTGTTCATCCTAAAATATAGAATATAGATATATAAAATATATAAAATATAGATAATGTCTATAGAAATTATTATATTATAGAATTTTAAGTATTATCTTGATAATTAATTACAAATTTAGGGTACATACCTTTGATATTACATTAGTTGATTTATGTTCCTCTTTTTCTTTGATAATTAAATATAGCAACAATTTTGGTTTGCAACTATTAAAATCATTTCTCACACCTAGTACATTATGCCAATTTGTTTTGATAGTTGATTCCTTATCTTTATGAATAATTTGGGCACACCTTACACTGAGTAAAATATATCCAAGTTTTTCTCTACTACCGTTGTCATTAACAGCATAACATTCAACTTTTATAGGTGTTTGATTACATCTCATTCTATAATAATATGTATACAAATTTAAATTATATAATATATAAAATTAATAACATTAAGTGCACATTTGATAGAATATGCATTACATACTTTCTTAAAGCATTTTTGTCTGTATCCCATGTTAAATCAGTTGTATACTGTGGGTTACAATCTGGTGAAATTTTTTTAGTTTCCAGACAATTACCATTCAATGTGGCTATAATAACTGTTGGTTTTTGAACTCTATCAAAGTTACTTCCTAAAATAAAATTCAAACTTAAGAAATACTCTTTTTAAAATCGCATTGATATTTACTTTTAATTTAAATCTTTTAATCTACAAAAGTTTTCTAAGTATTATCACTGTTTTATATAAATTATTGAACACACTTAAAAAATTGAAAAAATTTATTAAAAAAACAAAATTTTCAGTTAATTTTTCAAGAAATAATTTATTATATATTGAAAAAAGATTCGTATTAATAATATATAAAATGTATGCGTCCATATACGATATCCCGCTAAAAGTAACTGCAATATCAACAAGTGCTTGAGGTTAGAAACTTTAAAGCCTATATAAACATAGTACTCACCTTCTTTTACTCCTAGAATAAGCTGTAGGTTGGAACTAGTAAAGTCTTCCATTATTCATTATACTCTTTCACAAGAAAAAAAATAAAAAAAACATTAAAAACTTGTGTAAATACTATCAAAGAGGATCCACAACGACGACAACGGATTGCTCGCGTTGCCATGGAAACCGAGAGGGACGCTCGCTGCAACGGCGATATTGCACTAAAGGCGAAAGTTCACGAGACGACAAAATCGCAACGATATATGATGTGGGTAACGTGCATATTTATATATATTTGGTCGTTTTATGGGGACATGAGGTGGATGTGTTCTCATGTGTGTCGATGATGGTCCTCGCCCACAACAAGGGGGAGAAGTTGGAGCGGTAAAGTAAAGACTAGTCGGATCTCGGATGTGGTTGACCATAGTATATTATAGTATTTTTATTGAGAACCATGCGACTACTCGCAATGGCTGGCAGAAATCGTATGAAAATAAAGTTGATAATCTTTGTGGCAATTCTAAAAAAATTGAAAGTCCAGAAGAAAGATTAATTGCAGAAGTAAGTGACCGACTTTGTGAAATCGCTGCACATATTTCTTCAAATTATTATTTTTCAACGCGGGTCGGCTCATTTGAAAGCTTTTTTCTTAAGTTTTAAAATGCCTTTTGGCGCGTCATAAAATGTTAATTTGGAGAGAAAATATATAGTATCTTATATTATAAAGTTAAGTTTTAATAAATACAAATAATAAATAAAAATTAAAAATAAATAAAAAAAATAATTAAAAAAAATAAATTTATAATAAATAAAAATTTGTTTTTTGATAAATTTATTAATAAATTTATAGGTAATCATATTGCCAGCCAAGGGAATCTTCATTGTTGAAATAATCGCAGAATTTTTCACGTATTACAAATGCTTGACGTGTTCCTGAATTATTTTCCATGCGGTAAATATCCTAAAATGCTGTGCTATTATTTTTTATATTTCTGCATGTTCCTTTGTATGAATCTATCTCCATCGACTCTATCTACCATTTCAGGAGTTGTATGACAGTACAATCAACGAAAATTACAAGTCTATCTTCGTTGGTACAATGTATCATACGCAGAATTTTTAAATCGGGGTCATCAACTTGAAATCTTAGCCAGTTATAAAGCCATAAAACGGCTTTGATCATTCCAATGACGTATTCAGGATATTGCTATAGCAATTATACCAAACGTATTTTCAATAGTTCGTCTAGCATGACTTAGGCGGAAGTTGAAAACTTACTTTTTTTGTCTAGCGGGGCGAAAGTACCACTTTTCCTCACGACGCCCGATTACAAAAGTTGTAATTTCGACCTCGCTAGGCAAAAAAATAGCATACACACTACGGGAACAAATAAAGAATGCCTCATATCAGATCGCATGTTTGTCACCCTCGCCAGCTCGCCTTCGGCTCGGGTGACAATTACCATGCGATCTGGATATTCTTTACTTTTGCTCCCTATAGGTGTGTAATGTATTATTCTTGTGTAGATGTCTTTTTGCCTGGATATATAGTCGAAGCAAATAAGACTTCAAAGGAAAAGCTTCATCTCCCACGATGCAGTACTCTAATAAAGGTCCGTCATTGTTTACTGGTGATGCTTTTGGTATAATCATTGAATTATTTTCAAATCTTTTACCTGCAAATTTTTCCAAATCGCTTTGCAAACTTCGTGAATAATGTTAGCTGCAGTGATGTAACCAACTAAATACTGGCATTGGCATTGATATTATAGTCACCAAAAGCAAGAAATCTACAAATGAGGTTTTATTATATACTTCATATTATTTATACTTTATATTATTTTAAACAACATATTTTACGTACCTCAATGTTAACACCAAACGTTCAGCAGCTTCAATATAGGCTCTCGTACAACATTCTTTTTATAAATATTAGCACCAATTAACTGTAATGAATTTTCTAATTGCGTTGCTTACATTCACAAATAGTTATGAAACCTGAAATCTTCTAATCGCAAAATTGGAAATATCGCTTTAAAAAATCCTTTATTTTCTCTAATACTAAAAATGACTAATAACTGCTATTGCTGCGATTGCTTTTCTTTTGCGGCTTAAATCACTTATATAATTATTTGTAATAACTACAGCACTTTGCATGCACCATAAGTAATATCTTAACCAACAATTAATGTACCACAACATATATACATCGTTATAACCGTTACTCATATTTATTACTTCTACTGTTTACATTTAGGTCTATTTGCGTTCCAATATTTACGAAAGCAAGATCAAACTAATTAGTTTAATTTTAAATTAGTTCGCGGGCTGTCGTTTTGATTCTCATCACGACGGCGTAACGACGACAAAACGGTCACGTGATCATTCGTCGTTGCGATTGATAACAAGAATACAACAAAAATTAGTCAGCTTACACTATCTGTGTCTTTTATGCACATTTACTAATACTAAATTACTACAGATAAATAATTCTGTGGCGTCCCATGACAAAGAAATAAGTCGATCTTTTAAAGTTTTGAGAAATTGACGGTTAATGTTTAAACTTAAGCTCGAGGTTAGAGTTATTGTAACGAAAATCGGGGGTTACTTTGAACTCTTTTTTATTTTGCTAAATACCTACTTGTCATATCCAGATGGCTGTAATATTTGTTACGATTTGCTCACTGGATTACCACCGACTGTACAGCTACCGTCAGCAAAAGGCAATCAAGCATGGCCAACAGGAGAAGGTCCAAACCTATATGGTCCTGCAGTAATCTGGCCAATCTATAGAAATATCATACGTAATGTGAGGCGGTTTAACATGCAAGGCGATCTCTCCCAGAGAAGGTAATAATACTGCATTTTAAACAAGCTGGCAGAACATCAAACGCGGAATTTCAGCTAGGGTGCGAGCCTAAATTTACGCTACCCTTCTAATCACTAACTTCCGTTCAACGAGCCTCGACAGACCATACTTGGTCCGGTATTTGAAAAACAAACAATATCCTCTACTCCTAAAAAACTTTTCAAAATGGCTATAACTTTTGCTAGCCATTGGTCCGCACATTGTAAAAGATCCGCGAAAACTTGTATAAAAAGGTGGTATGCGTGCCTCCTTGCCGTCACTTTAGTTCTGGAAGTACGCTCGAACACTAAACCCTTGTAACTTGGTAATACTCAATCCGTAAGACTCCGTATACTTGTATTTTAAAAGTCTGCGAGAGTAAAGAGAATAAGGTGCATCTTTTCTAACTCAAAAGTGTTTGAGTTATTTGAAACACCGAAGGTTTTGGGGGCACGAGTTCACATCTCGTAAAACATACCGATCTCCGACCGTTTTTTTTTATACAGGTTAGTATCTCGACTTACGTACATGCTTCTAAGCTCTCGCTATTCTCAAAGCCAGCTTCCGTGGGTCGTAGTATCACGATCAGTACACATAATTATTTGTTACGCAGCCTAGATGTATCATATTAATGAAAATTAATAATATTTCTATTAGGTAATTATCGAGTGTATAATCTTAGTTAACTGTAGAAATAACTGAATAAACTATTAAATTTTTTTCTTTTAATATAAAAAATTCATCCGCTCAAATTGGCCCCAGTCCGAGGGTCAATTCATACATGTAATTTAAATGGGATAAACGATGAATTTACCGAGGCATGTAACTTTAAATTTATTCTAATGTTAAACAACTAAATTTTTAATATTAATTAATTTTTACAAAATATTATAAATATTTTCAAGAACATATTTATAAATTCTTTGGTGTTTATTTTCAAAAAATAAATTAATCATTTTATTTATTTTTCATGAATTTCACTGAGACTGTTCTCCTTAAAATGAATTTCTGCTATTTAATATTTTTGTATTCTCTATATCTTTTTAGCAGCATAATTTTGAAAAATTTAAATCCGAACACTATCCTACTTACCTATCTTAGTGTGGGGTTTTTAAAATGAGTCGTAATAGGCGAGTAAGAATAAGCCTAAGACGAGACAGCGCAACTACGTTGGAGAAAAAATAGTCCTCATATTCACGGTCTATATCATATTTTTTGTAATGCACATATTGATTTTTACATTTATTTGTGCATCAAAAACAAGAGTATTTTAACACAATATTGGACTAACACTGACAGAGCGAGCGCTAAATGATACTTTAATTATTAAGAAAAAAACGTAACAATCATGCATAGATTTTTGAAAATTATCTTTTTAGTCGATTCTCGTGCTTTGCGATCGAATTCAAACCAGAGAATTCGGTTAATTGTAACCAAAATTTCTATTTTGGTGAAATAAATTATTCTTTTAAAGTCATTACAGTAGTTTTATTGTTACAATGCATATTATAAAAAAATATAATTATATGAATCCTGAATTATGTGTATCATTTATATTCGCAATAAAAATATATATTTTTGAAATTATCAAAAATAAATTAATTTTGAACAGTCTTACAATGCTTTTATCTAAATGATGTTAAGACTGCAATATAAGACACTGTTGTCTTGATTATCTAGAACAAAAATGATTTTGTATGTTTTATTTATTATTTAATGTTTTAATAAAATTTAATTATGAAAATTATAATTACAGCTCCATAATTTTCAAAATTCATAATGTACATTCCTGCTGCTGTCAAACAGCACGGTTTCATACACCTAGCCATCATAATTTTTATTAACGTTTTTGCACGTTCTGATACGTTATACCATTCATTCATGTATCTTAAAGGTCATATTTAATTACTTAACTTTAAATTTTTATTTTAGATTTATCATATTTAAATTTTTATACGTACGTGTAATGAAATAATTTAAAACTTTCATCTATAACTAATTGACCTGGCCAACTTAGATAAAAAAGATGTATTGCGGTACCGACTTCTACCATGGTCATTCTTATAATATCCAAAATTACATTCGCGTTTTCCATAATCTATAAATTGAAAGAAAAAGTCTTATTTCAAAATCTAATTTATCTTAATTTAGTATATATTTTCTGTAAATTTTACATACAGTAATTGCACCAAATGAAAGAAAAAGTACACAGATGCAGATTAGCACAAGAAAACATGTTTCATATGTAGTTTCAAGTAGATCGTTAAATCTAGAATGTTATATTTTATTTAACTAATTAAAATTTATTATTATGTTTTTATTTTTATTGTCGTCATCAGAGGATAGGTTTGGTTTCATTTCGTAATTTACAAATTACGCTTTCAGTTTATAGAATTCTTCGGATTTTCAAGTTTTCCACCAATCTACTGTCTTCAAAGAATGGTGAAAGCTTATAAAAATCTAAAGAATTTTTTTCTTAAAGCGTAATTTGTAAACTACGAAATGGAAATCTAGCCTAACCTCCGAGGTCGCATTAACACGTATTATTAATTATACCTTAAGTATCTTATAAAGTTAAAAGTATAATGCCAAAAAAGCAATACCTTATTAACACTTGAACTCTAAAATCAATGTAATCTTTACTTAACTGTATAGCATCTTTATGCAAATATATGGCGGAATAAATTGTTTTATAAGAAAAGTCCTCGCCTTTCTCAGGATATTTCGTTGCTAGTTGCAATCGATACCTAGAAGTAATAACTACTTTTGAACACATTTATGATATTTTATAAGAATATTTTATAAAAATTTCTCGCCATTTCCGTATGAAGTATTCTCTAAAAAGTGTATCATATGTTAATTATACAAGAAAAAATAATTTGAGTTGAAACTTTTCCGATTTTCAGGATAAAGTTTTTTACTTTTTATTGTTTCTTGTTAATTTTTTTCTCTAACATTACCGATAGAATAATTAATAAATCTTCTGTACATGCCTTTGAAAGAGCTTTATCTCTTCAGTCTTATTAAAGAAAAGTACATATCGATATTAATATTTTTATTACTTTCTAGCTCATCTTTTTTGTTCGTGCGTGTGTAAATTCTAGCTCATCTTTTTTGTTCGTGCGTGTGTAAATTCAATGACAGTTCTAAGTCCCGGAATTTCGGTTTTGATTGGTTTTCTGTTTGACTAATGCTCTCAGTCGATCATACCATAACTGAGCTATCAATTTCAAATTAACATTCCGTCGCTTAGAAAAAGTGACCCTGACTTTTACGCCCGCGAGTAGCGGGGCTGAAAAAGCCACGAATAGTTGAAATCACCTTTTCGTGTATATATATCAAACATTTTTTGATACTTCGTACGCAAAGCTTGATTTTGCGCATATACATTTATCAAACATTTTTTGATACTCCGTACGCAAAGCTTGATTTTGCGCACGCTAGAATAACAAAGCGTATGTTAAATATTGCTTTTTGCACGTCCTATTAAAAATATTGTTCGATACATGAATGAAAAGAGGTGATTTCGTGAGATTAAAATCATTTTCTTGCACCAATATCAAAATGTACTAATTTTGTAAAAAAAATTTTTAAATTTTGTTATAAAAAATTATATCAAATACTGTAGTTATTGGAAATTTAAAAAATTACAACAATACACACAGATTTTTACACTTATAATATTTTATACAAAATTTCGTTTGAATGATAAAAATCTTACTTAACAACATTCAAAACCGCAAGATTTTGATGTACGACTGTCGTATACATCGTATCTATTGACATAAGTACTACAGTGCTAACAATAGCAATTATGCAGTATAGGAGATAAATTTCATAGAAATAGTCAGAGGGATCAACACCGAATTCTGCTTTTACAACTTGAATTTTTGGTCGAGATTCATTTAATGGCATAATGAAATCCATTATTATAGGTATCATTCCAAATTGGCTAAACGCGATTCCTGCAACACCTAAGTAACCTGAAAATAATATAATGTGATGACGTCCGTTTTTGTTGCAAAAGTACTAATACTTCTTCGTTAATTGTTACATTTTTAAAACGTATTTTCCCATCATTTTGTGTTTTAAGCTTATAATATTAGAGGGAAATTTACAGTCTTGATATTAAAGTTATGCTGTAATTAAGTATGAAATTCAAATTTTCCGGGACGTTGTTAAAACATTTTTATTGTGTTTTTTAAACACTTTCAAAATTTTACACTGTAAAAAAAGGTTTTGTAAAATTATGTCTCTGAGAATAGATAATCGAAATTATCTTATTCTGAGAGTAGTAAAATTGCTAAAAAATTGTAATTTCACTACTTTCAGAATAGGATAATTTATTTTACACTATTTATTTTTTACAGTGTAGATATAAGCGAGCATTTGCACTTGTTATTGAAACGCTATTAAAACGTTTAAAAAACTTTTATTCTTAACATCATGATATACCTACAAATCAAATGCTTTTAAAACGTTTTAAAAACTTTCTATCTTGCTACTTATTAGTAATGAATTATAAGCGATACAATGTTTTCAATTTATAAAAAGTGAAGTTAGCAGCTAATCAATAAATAAATATATCTGACGGTCCCACGAGTATAATAAGAATCGGAATAGGTAACTAAAATCACCATTTCTAAATTCAAAAACATTTCGATACTTATGAATATTCTCGAATCAATTTTTTAATTTTTTATATAAAGAAACAAATAAAATGTTAATTAAACTTTTTGCTCTGTTTGGAGTAACGTGAATTGCACTGATAAAACGGAAATAATTTATTAACTGTCATTTTGTTTATTGAATATTATTTTGTTTTTTTTAAATTCACCCTTACTCCTCAAACTAATTCCCCTTATAGTATGGAGTTAATAAATTATCATTACAAATAGTCCAAAAAAATTGATTCACAACTTTTTTATTACAATTCCAGTTTTTTAAAAACCTTGAAATATTTCTATAATGGATCACTTTTACTTTACAAGTGATTTCTATCATTTCTTTTATAAAGCTTTTAGTTTTTATAATAAAAAAATATGAAAAAATTTCTATCAGTTGTATACACGAACTGCTCGAGTACTGCGGGAAAGTTAAAGCATACCAACGTAACTTATAGATTTAAATTTTCCTAGTCTTGCATACTCTGTCATAATAATTCTTTCATCAGTATCTTGTATTGATAGCCAAGTTGATGCTACCTTCTGGTAAACTTTTGACATCTATAAAAAATAAACAAACTCTTAATATGAAAATAAATTTTATTTTTGTTCAAAAGTCGATTAGTAGTACATTATCTTCACTAAGAAGTGTAACAATATATTTTAACAAAACGCCTGCAGAATATACAGTTCCTGACATATTTTCAGCGCATAAGCCCATATTTACACCGCACCATATTCTTACTGCATTCATCTAAAAATATTTCATATTTATTAAATAAGTAGTTACAGAATTTTAATAAAATATGTATAATTTTATTTGGTAATTTACACCATATGTAGAAAAGATATTTTATATAACACAAAATATATACAATATTTCTTAAATATTCATTCCTTAAATCGGAGGAATATTCCATAGATATTTTTTTAGATAAAATATTTTTATATCCAATTCCTATTCTTAAAGATCTCATTTCGTTCCTCCAATAATAATAAGTTTATTTTCCGACGGAAAAAGTAAAATACACATGCATGACTATATATTTTTAAATATTTATTATATATGGTCAGCAATTTGATTCATCTCAGTGCATGTACTTCATACCCATTTCTTTCTTAGCCATCTTATATATAGCGATCTTATAAGTTTTATTTATACACCTAGGTAAGTCTTCCATTCCCATTAATCATTGAGGAAGAATGTAATACACATATATATTTCGTCTAACGAATGCATATACCTGTTCACTTAAATTGTATTATTTTATTTTAAGTTTTAAAACACTGATGATAGATCTTACGAAGTTCGATGAAATGAGCGCAAAATAAATTATCTATCTACCGAGATAAAGTTCTACCTTGCTACCTTATAAGTATTGAATCACTTGCATTAGTAGTATTTAAAATACAAATGACTATCCATAGCATAAGAAGTTTAAGTTTGTACCATGCAGTAGCATAAAGATAAGTATGGTACAATAATTATTAATGGACTACATTCACTACCGATAGATATTATAATTATAATATGAAAAAATGTCATTTTCTCTACCTAATGTTGAAATAACACAGTTTAAAATTTTGCAAGTATATTTAAATATATTCACTAAAATTTAATCTTCGGAAGCCCAGAAAGCCAATTTAGCCAATATAATCAGTATTGGCGCACCCCAGGCCGACACTTTGTCTATGATTAATTAATGATATCAAATTCTGGACCTCCAAAAAGATCCTGACTCTCTATAACTCCGTTAATTCTATTTTTTGAAATAATTTAATTGCTGTTGATACCTCTACTTCTAAGATATAATGAAAAGAAAATGAATCGATTTTAATTTGTTAGATAAAGTTCATTTTATTGAGGGAACAGCGACTTTATACATGTTTAAATTATTGTCAAAATAAACATCATTAAATTATAAAATTATTAAAAATTAAATATTAAATTAAAAACTGTTTATCTATGATTGTTTATTTCAAAACTGTATTAATTTTGTAATAAATAATAATATTGAATAAAATTATTTAAAAAAATGTATATTCCTAATACGTATTCACTTATCAGATTAATACTTTACTTACGTGCGGCATTGCCATGAGTACTAATACACTTATTACTATTACTCGACTAAATACTTTTTGAAATCGAGGTGCATACGGCCATAATCCTGTTATTTCTTGCAGTGTCTTATTTATTCTAAAGTATTTGTTGTTGTAAACATTTTCTGTTGTTTTTATTTCCATATCACGCATTTCTATAAGTGAAAATCTCCAAATAATTATAATTCTAAACTAAAAGTAAATTTCAAAAAATTTTTTGCGAAAATTATTACGTTACAAATGAAAAATATTGATAATAGAAAAAGATTTTCTATTTCTGAAACTAAAAAACAAAAAAATGCATTGAAAATGTTCATTATCAGTATTGTCATTAACAGAGGTACTTCCTAAGTTAAGTTAACTTCCTTATTAACAATTAGCTTCTTAAAACTTGAAACATAAATTAAAAATAAATATTTTAAATAAAAATCAATATATGTAATTTATCCCTAGATATATCTAGGGAGAAATTTTTTATGTCGTATTTCTTGTTTTTTGACTTCAATTTTTAACAAAATAACTTCAATCTTGATTTAACCAATAGATAAAAACATTGTCTCTGTATCTCAGGTCGTGAAAATTTAAAAATGTATATTAACAATTAATTATTATCAATAATGCTAAGGTCAATAAAACAATAGAAACGGTTTTCGTACTGCTTCCCCTTAAAAGAAGCATCTAAAAACATTGAAAATTTACATATAAATAAAACGACCAAAAATTTATGAATAATATTAGGCTGATTGAGCAAATTGCAAGTTATTATAATTAAATTCTTTATTTTTCTTCTAGAGTTTTCCAATTCTCTATTTTTCCTCTAGGACAATCATATAATTAGTATGGCAGCTCACGAATATAGAAACTATAGGTCGAAAAATCCGTGCCGAAACCAGATCGACTAGCATCCTTTTGGCGCGCAAGCGCACGCTATGCCAATTGATAGTATACTATAGGGTCGAAGGGTCTTAACTTTGCACGTGCGTAATTTAGTCGCTCGAGATTTCTTACACGCATTAGTATCTCTTTTTCCTTTCTCTGGTTGGGACAAAAATATTTACAAGTGGCTATTACGACAGTGTCTACAGAACCTTAACAGTGACGTGATCACTAAACCCACATTGATTTGGCACGTCTGCTTACGCACATTCATAGCAAATACACACTTTATATTGTTTTATTATAACATTAAATTCAGATACATATTATAATTTCGTTTCTCTTGTATAGAGTAACAAGCCAGGTGAGCACTGGAAAATATAATATTTAATGTGATACTTGATGTGTTATTTATTGAGTACTAGAAAATTTTAGAATTATTACCAATTAATTAATTTTTTCAGCAAATATAATAATTAAAAAGAATTTGTTAAATGTTGTTAAACTTCTTTTATTTACATTAATTTTTGGAGTCATTATATTGCATTATTATATATCTGCGTGTATTTGTTAATGTTTTAAACTATTTTTAATATTTTATAATTTTACAAAGATTATATGAAAAATATCATTTTTATAATCTAAGGTTCTGTTATAATAACTAAACAATCCTTGTTACATTCATGGTGTTTTTGTTTTCTTATTTTTTAAGATTATTTCGAAGAAAGTTGAATATTTCTATGCAGGCGGGAGAGAAAAATTTTTCACCATACCCTTGCCGAAAGTACCACTTTCGCTCCCGGCTAAAAAACACGAAAGTGTTATTTTCGGCCCGGGTATGGTGAAAAATATTTGAAACAATGGTGTTTTTGCTTAGCGGACCGAAAGTACTATACGGTTGTTCACTGCACCTGATGTCAAAGGTTGTAATTTCGGTCATGCCAGGCAAAGAATTAGTACACGAACCACAAGAGAAAAAAAATGTCTCAGCTCACATGTTTGTCACCCTCATCTTCAGCTCGAGCGATAATTTTCCTGTGATTTGGGACATTCTTTACTTTTGTTCCCTATAGGAGCTTAATATACTATTCTTTTGTTACATGTATAATAATTTAAAGCCACAGAGCATTGAAAGTCTGTAGAATTTCTGCATATGTTTTCCATAAACGATGGAGCAAAACTTTTAATTCTTTCGATTTAGATACATAACGTCTTCAAAATTGATTTAACTCAATCATTGCTTACAATTTCCGGATTATTAAAAATGATATTTTGTTAATATAAATATGAATTTTTATTTGAAATTGAAAGAGATAAAAGAATTGAATTAAGATTTTTTTTAATTTTGAGAATCTATTATATAATTATTACATTGTGCAATAAGTTGTAAAATACACATTCAGGTGGGTTAACCATGAGTGAAGGGCGTACGATATGGAGACCGAATACGTACATATTTGGCAATTTATTGCACTAGTTTTACATCGTAATTTGTCTTGTAAGTAACTGCGAAGGTAAAGTGATGCAGAAAATGGTTTGAAGAGATTATGTAAACTATGAGGGCGCTTCAAAAGCATTGTTTATTGTTCGAAACTCACTTTTGCGAAACATAATTTTTCATTACTCAACTCACTTATAGCTGAGAATACGATGAACTGTTTTTTATGACTTGACATGCAGTAAGTTTAATTTAGTCTGAATGCGTTTTTAATCAAGCGTGCGGGAAATCAAACTTTACAAACACAATATTGAAATTAAAATAAAAATAAAAAAAATGAAATTTAAATTGTAATAAATACAGCTTTTTATAATTAATTTTTTCTGTCACTCAGTAATACCTTCTTTGATGTAAAGATAGCTTAAAACGATTCTTTTTCTGGCAAAAACAAGAATCTGAACCTTCGTAAAAAAAAAGTAACAATAATTTGATCAAACTTATTTTATTTAATGGTTCTTGGTAATAAAAATATTAGTAATTCT
>JAPYZB010001640.1:0-17667 GCA_030522745.1 Eupelmus kiefferi | reverse complement strand
TCTCACACACATACATCCACACACACGCGCACTCTCGCGCATCTCGCGAAAGAAACGCGCCGATCTAGGGCGCATGCGCAGAGAGCGCGCATCGCTTTAGTAGGTCGCGTGCGCGCGCGCTCTCGCCGGGGCCCATTTCCTCGCTCGCGCGCGAGAGAAAAGAGAGAGAGAGAGAGAGAGAGAGAGAGACAGCGCTCACCTTTCTCCGCGAGCGACGAGGACGCAAAGAAAGAGAGTCGCGCCGCGAACGGCCGAGTTTGCCCTAAGAGCCGTGCATTCGCGGTATGCCAGGCTAGTCAGACGTAAGGCATCGCGCGAGCCGCTCCACGAGGATCGAACGAACGAGAGAGATAGAGAGAGAGAGGAGAGTGGGAGGAGAGAGAAAGGAGTGACAGAGGGAGAGAGAGTTGAGAGCCGGCTGTTACTGATACTGACGTTTGTATTTACGTTTGTATTTATCTACAGTGGACGTTTCTTCTGCGTTGGATGTACGCTTGAACTTGAACCGCTGGATCGTAAAAAGTGCGGAAGGAACTTTATGCAGTTGGGTTGTTAAGCGAGTGCGCGTAAGAATTTCGCCTTTATGGACCCTGAACCGGAGCCCGAGAAACGCGATTTTGCCAGCGAGTGCGACTGATAGACTTTTGAAATTCGGCTAGTGACTTTTCGATCGTCGGGTCGATTCCTCGGCTCGCTAGTTAAAATCCCGTGGTGAAACTCGCGGAACCAGAGGAGTCAGTTCAGCCGGCGAGGATGGTATACGGCCTCGATATGGAAACGGTGAGTGCTTTTCTCGCGCACATTTTTTCTTACTGGTCAAGCGAGCTTTTTTGAATCTCTGGGAGCTTTCGAGCTTCCGTTACTGTTTTAAGGTTGGTACGCCTGTGGGATAAGGTCAAGTTGACGGTTAGGGTGTAACATTGCGAAATAGCGGTAGCTTTTTTGAGCGCTGTTTTTTGAGACAGGCTCGTCAGGTTTGATAAGAGAGCGAGATTCGGATGCGGCTGCTGCAGTCCGTAAGTGTATTTTCTCGCGCGAGGCAACTTTCACGTAGCTAAAAGCTACGCGCGAGAAAGTGGACGAAACGCGGAGCGAAAATACCCGGACTGGTCGTAAAAGTATGGAGTTACCGGTCGATCTGTTATTCTTTCTTTTTTAGGAATGATGTATGATTATTTTCCTTGCTGCTATTAAGCTCGGTGTCGTTTTCTTTGTGAGCATTAATAAGGAATATAACGACGGCGTAATAACAGGATCGTTAAAAACAATGCGGATAATCTGTTGCATTATGCGAATGAATGAAAAATAAATCAAAATTACTCTAGCGCTTTTCATAACGCTCTGAAAGAACCGATAGCTTTCAGAGTATAATTGTGATTTTAGAATAATTTTAGTAGGCGCTCGTTTAATTCATTCCGGTTAAACAGCCATGAATAATGCATACCTTTATTCCCCAAACCACGATAACTTAATAACTTATGAATATTTATCGCCAAAGCGCTCGAATTACATAAGAAAGCCAACAATTATTCAATTTTTAAGCCCATTCAGCCGTTAAGACAATTTAAAATAATCAGGCTCGCCGAAAAATAAATTATATCGGCAAACGAGAAGCCGATTAAACGAGCCAAGGCACACAAGCAGCAAGTCATTGCCGAGCTATGTACAAGCGCTTTAAACGCTCATAATCAGTATGTAAGTAGAATATGACCGGTAGCAAATTATCGCGTTAGGGGCAGCAGCAGAATCGCCAAGACGTCTTCCCGCTTTCTCGGGGGAACGGGACCGCCGCCAGTGGAAAAGTTGGACATGCGAGTCTGACAAGTTGTCGTTCCGCGCGCGGACGGCGGCGCGGCTTTTTTGCTTTCCTTATGCGCGAGATAAAAATTACGAGCTAAATGTGGACCGAATTAATCGGCTGATAAGAGGGCAATTGTCCCTCTCCGGGGGTGTGTGATAGGAGGTTTCGAAGGTTATATCGGGAGGAATGCAGGGGAATGCGAAAATTACGGTAACGTTGAAGGTAAATATTATTATCGTGCGAGATGATAAAAAATGTTGTTGGGAGAGATAAAGCTCGCTCGGAGCGTTTTGAGCTCTTCTTTATTTTTACGAGCTGCAATGAGTGATTTGGTAATCAAATTTATTGTGTTTACAGTGCTTGTGTGCGGTGAAACTTTTTATTCGGCGCAATAAAAACAATAAAGTCTTTTTTAAATTAATAAATTGGTTTACTTTTGAAAGACTAATAAAACCGTTACGTAACTGTCGTAAATCATTTGACTCCGCCCGTAATTAATTTTCAAAACACGCGTTGATATCAATTCTAGCAAAACCACGCGCGAGCATTACGAAACTGGTGGAACTACTATCATTGACAAAGCTTGCGAAAAATTAGCTTACACGTCCGGATTTAATTAACCGCGTAAATTTATCAATATCCAAATCACAACCGACACCTTAATCTAAAATTAAATCAAAATCTCTCATCATTACCCAGCAAACACCCCAAATGTATATTTACCCGGCTCAATCCCCCAGAAAATCCCATAAGGCAAGCCCGGCACGTAAACGTTCCCCGCAAAGGTCAGCTAAGGCCTCCACTTAAAGCACCGATAGCCTCCTCAATAATCCGTCAACAATCTCATCAAGCCAGAAACCGGCAATCTGGAGGGCCTCGCAACAATCATTATCGGAGCTATAGCAGCGGGCTGTCCGACACCTCGCGCAGGTCTCAAAACGGCGCCGATTACAGTAATAGCCTCACGCGCGTGCGAGCATAGAGTCGCCAAGAGCAATAAAGCGCGGGACTTTCACGGGGCCGACAAAAAGCGCGCTCTGCGCCGGTAATTGAAGGATTCCATTGCGTATTCGCGCTGAGTGAAAAGCGCTGGCTTCCCGATGGTTGGCTGGTGAGCGCGAGGCTTGACCCAGTGCCGAGCGCGCGACAGCGCGGAGAGAAATCGCGATGCGCGGCTTGGGATGAGAGGTGTTTTTTTTGTCGTTGTTGTTGTTGTTTTTTAGAGGTGAAAATGGCGAGTTCTTCTGATTTGGATTGAGCTAGGGTGAGGAGTGTATTGTGGTATATGGGTATAAAGTGTTTTATGACTTTGATGATGTGTAATAAATTTAGAAAATGTGTAATATAAGGAGAATATACTTTTTGTGAGAAATGTTTACTATTTTAACTAATTGATGCTTTAAAGCTATCCTTTTTGTGGTGTGGACGAGAGGAGCAAAATTTTACAGGGGCAAAGTTGTATCTTGTATCAAATATCTTTCATGTGAATATCCTTTCACGTAATCGTTGATAAGATAAATTGATAATAAAAGTATTATCTTTAAAAGGCACCCAAAATTTATGGTTGCTATTTAATAACCATACCTGACATAGCTTAAAATTCAAGAGTAATTTTTAGAATTTTTGTATCCTGTTTGTACAAAAAATGATTTTTTGATTAAAATTTATATATAAAGAAAATTGTGTTTTTAAAAATTATATAACTGTCATCAAATAAAGTTTCTCTAAAAATGGATATTTTTCAAGACTTTCTCAAAAAATCGATTTTTCAAAATATTGAATCATGATGTTTATGCCTTCAAATGAATTAAACAAAGCCAGAAATCTGGCTATCAATCCTCTCGTCAATATGAAAAAACATGTCAAAATTTTAGCAAAAATCATTTTCTTTGATAGTGAAAACATAGATGACTCCCCCAACAAAAATGTAATTAAAAAAATCATAATTTTACAAAAATTAACAAAATATACTAAGACAATCAAAATAGAAATCATAATTTTACAAAAATTAACAAAATATACTAAGACAATCAAAATAGAATTAATTAATTTTTTATAAATTGTGTTTATTTAAGAATATGAGTAAGACAACTTAAAAGGCACGCTGACTGAGTTAAGAAAGTGTACGCTAATTTTTTAAATTGTATCGACGTTCCAGACACGATCTCAGTTTTCAGTAAAATTGAAAATTTACAAAGAAAACTATTTCAATATTTTGTATACAGTACTACTCCATTACACCCCACTTAGAAACTAATGCATTTAAAGTAAACTTCTATCACCAATGATTCCACTACCATCTCCTCATCCACTTCATCTCTCAATCCTTTTCTCACACAATCGCTCTATTAGACAAGCTATCCTGCTCGCCTCTTCCCTACTACACTCTCCCAACCAGCACATATAATTAATTCCCATTTTCTTCCCGTATTCATAAATTCGCTGCCGCGAGGTCCGAAAGCGAATCGGTCGCGCCGCTCGGGGAGAAAAACAGCGAGCGCAACCGAGAGAGTACCGCTACGGAGCCTCTTTTTCAAAGTCAATTACACTACACCTCAATCGGCTTTATGCGCGCGCGCGCCCCCTTCGAAGGCTTTGCTTACAGGTTCGCGTGACGTTTCCATGGACGTGACAAATTTCGAAGAAACGCTGCCGAGAGGCTTTAAGGAGAGTCTGTAGAGGTAGTAGGAAGGGTTGAAGAGCGAGGAACTGTGCGATGAGCCATGAAAAATGAGGTAATGGGTGAGTGTGTTGATTTGAAGTGAGGTCGATGACTCAGACTTTGATGAGTTGCGGTAGACTGGACCGAATTTCTTTTAGAAATCTATGAAGGATTTGTGTAGGAGAAAAATTTTAAAAACGGAAACTACAGAAGAAGAGACAATTTTGTGAGCTCACAAGTATTTGATTTTTGCAAATTTCATTTGTGGTGAATTGGTATGTCTTACAGTTTTCATATTTAAAGCGCAGCTTGATTTTACTTTGAAAACTTTTCACATTCTCTAACACCACAAGAATGTATTTATTTATGATACTTGTAAAATATTCCAACAATATTGAAAATTTTTGCATTCATAATACGAAAAGAGTATATTTACAGCTAACTTTAAATTTATATTGAAAAAATAAATTTCAAAATTTATATTTTCTAGTAAAACAGGTACTTTTGCTTCGTTTCAATTGCAAATTTCTCGGGCAGCAGTCATTTATCAAGCCAAAGGAAAAAAAGCACAAAAAGGTTTAATCGTGTAATGCGATATTTCGTTAAATCTGTAAATATATATCTTTTAGAAAGTTAGCCGTGAAAAGGATTCATGCTAATTCATGAAGAGTAGAGTATAATCACGCGATAGTTTCATTTGTAATATTTTTAACGCATATTGCATTTCATTAGATAGTCAAGGATGGATGTAAAGTTAACGGTCAGATGTAAATTTATACATGCGCAGACGCACGGAGAAACGTAAACTCTTGTACGGACGGCCGCTGCTCAAAGTGAACGCATGGATTGAATGTCAAGCTACCTGGATTTACTACTAAATACATGGTTAAACCATTTAAGATTAAAAGCAACTATTAGCGTATTTTGGTCCCTAGCAATTTCTTAACTGGCTATTCGATTATTTATTTTAAGCAATAATTTTCCATCTAAATCGCATTGCAAACACATATTTTCTGCATAAAAAGTAAGATTAGCGTAATACATCCCGAAAGAGGCCACTCAAAGAATTTTTTTCCAAAAGCTCATCATGCCAACACCTCAATCACAAATCTCAATTCTCAAAACTTATTAAAACTCCAATCACACCATCCTCCTCACTTCTCAAGAAAACACAACGCGCCAGCAATTCCCGCAAAAAAATCCACAGCCTAATAAAACATAAGTACACGGAAGACGCAGCTTATCGACATCTAATTACCGGGCGTTGGAAGCGCGCCACCTTCCTGCATAATAGCGCACCGCGTATAATCAGCAACGCGCATTTTTTTTTCTTATTTTTTTTGCAAACGCCGATGTAACCGCGTAAATAGCGCCGGCGTAAGCTCTCTTTGTTATCTCGGCGAGCGCGTCGAAAAAAGGATTATCAGCGTTATAACGGTGCCGGGCGTTTGTACGCGATGACGCCGTTAAGTAATGGAGAATACGTGTACGTGCTGCGTCTGGGGCTAATACACACTGGGCTAAGCCTGGGAGATTTGACTTAGCACTTATGTTGGGCTTTTTAGCTTTTGGAATAAGTGGGTTTCAGGTTTGGATTGCGATTGCTGCTTTCTGGGGTATGGTGGTTTTTTGAGCCGAGTTTGGTTTAATATGCTGATACTGGAATAATTGGGTTAGAATTGCTAGGCGGTTGTGATAATGAGTTAGCGTTAAATAATCATAATGAAAAGGTAGATAAAGGAGTGAGCATTGTAATTATCGATAAAGCTTTATTAGTATTTGGTATTGCTTAGATTTTCGTTAATTATAGCATTATCAAATGTTATCAAATGTTTGTTCGGCTGTTGATTGTTGATCTTCCGCCTTAGAAAAACATGTGTAGCAGGTAGGCACAACGGAAACGATAAATCTCGCAAGTTATAAATTTGCATTTTTAAGAGATATCAGAGTGCATTGATTACTTTCGTATATCTCGCTTGACTTAACCGATTATACTTCTTATTCAATGTGCAAATGGGCGCCGCGTAATCGCGTGTAATAGTTTTTGGATCATACGCCGCGCGTTTCTTTAATACGTAATGATAAACATTTTCAAGGTTCTACAATCGGCGTACATGTGAATAATTGGCTAACTCTTGTACGTAGATTTTGAAAAGCACTGCTTTTGTTATTCAAATGAACGGTCTTATCAATAATTAACATTTTTATTATAAATCACGCAATTACATTTGACTAGTAAATATTTATCTCAGATGCATAATCTTGAGAGCATAAACATATCACAATTCCATAAAAATTTAGTAAAGTTCAACATCTCTTTTACAATCTCAATCCACCCAAAAAAAACGCTTACATCCACCATTCCAGACTCATCTTTTATCCGCTCGTAAACCTCACCTACTCAAGCAATTACTTAATAAAGTGCAAAGCAAACAAGGCACTTCCAGTCCCCGCGTAATCCAGAGCGAGCGTAACGTCCACAAAACAGATGCGCTAGCCGGAGACAAAAACCGTTTAGCGGCGTGCGTTACGAGCCGGCGAAACGCTTCCTCGCTGAGCTCCATTCTTCACGGTTGCACGAGGCAGCATCGCGTTTTAATCGAGCGTGTCCCGCTGGCTCAATCGCGCCGCCGACAAGCCGAGTGTATGGATTGTATATGGGGGAGGGCAACGAAAAACGAGGCGGTAAGGAAGTTTGGATTTTAAATTGGCGAGATGCTGTGTAAGGTTTGTGTGGGTGGTGGGGGTTTAGTATGGGAATGCGTGTTGGAGGTGGGTGAGTTTGTGGTTTAGGAGGTGTTCGATCTTGAAGAGATTTATGAAGAGAGATAATTTTGTGAGAAATATAGTAAAAATAATAGTAAGATCCATAGAACGGAGAAAATTTGAGAATTATATAGTAAATAGAATCAGCATTCTTAATCACACAACAATCAGCAAAAATGTCTAAGGATTATTAAATTTTGAGATAATAATTTTAAAGTTGTAATAGGTAATTGTTTTTATACACTTTGCACATTTTGCTGTAAAAAAAGAACTAAAAATGTAAATACTTATTGTAAAAGGCAATTTCGAAACAAAAGTGAAAATTTTAGCTTTCTTTTGGTTTAAAATAAAATGTAAAAAGCTTTTCTTCAACGTTACTGTATTTTGTGGTTTAAAAAGATCCGTTGTATGCAAGAGAATGTAACGAAATGAATAAGAAAGTTTTTATTGCCACTCTTCACTCAATAAGAGTGATTTTAGTGCGCAACTGTTGACTCCAAAAAAATTTGGAGTAACGTTTAAATTTCACAAAATTGTAAGTAAAAAAAGTAAAATTTTGATTTAATTATACTTTTGTAAAAATAAACTTTTGTCAACAATAAATTATGCAATGAAAGTATACAAAAGTAAAATAAAAATATTTAATTATAAAAAACCTTTCAAATAAAAAAAAAGCATAATATAGTTCACTAACATAACTATAAATCGAAATTTATAATGAATATTCAAATAATGCATTACCATATAATAAAAAAAAATATTTTATATCATACACAAAGCGGTACCATTAATCTTTGGACTGTATCAATAATAATTAGTTAGCCAAAAAAAAACTGAATGAGTAATGCCAGGACATTCACAATAAAACATTTCAGTCACTCCTGCGGTTCCTTTCCACAACCGTTGAACGTGACAAA
Organism: Eupelmus kiefferi; assembly: GCA_030522745.1. Classification (NCBI taxonomy): domain Eukaryota; kingdom Metazoa; phylum Arthropoda; class Insecta; order Hymenoptera; family Eupelmidae; genus Eupelmus; species Eupelmus kiefferi. The sequence goes on along the minus strand of JAPYZB010001640.1, from coordinate 9,521 downwards.
GTGCAACATATCGGAAGTTCGCGCATCATTAATTTTTTTATCTTATTTCACCTCTTAAGATTTTTATACACTGTCGATTTCGCAACCGTTTTAACCATGCGTCATACGGATCGTTCAAGGCATCAAATAAAAAATGTAAATACATCAAGCTAAAGTCACCAAGAAAAAGAGTGAGAAAAAGGCGGAGAATCGAGTTAGTCATGGTATTGCGTAGATGGTCTTAGGATCTGAACTTTGTATATGCGTGAAGCTAAAAGTTTCTGAAATAGATGCAAAAGAGAAAGTATATATTCAAAACGTAAACTCGATTATACATACAGAGGAAAAGATATTATAAAGAAAAGTGAAACGCAAGATTTTGTTATTTACGAAACGTAGTATATTTTTTTGGATTTGAAAAAATAGAATAACAGGTATAAATTATAAAATATCTTTAGTTAATTGACTTAGAATATTATCAGAACTGAAATATCATAAGCGCAATATAAAATTATTTTATTAAATTAATTTTTTATAATTGAACTTCCTTATATCCGAGAATCAATTAAGGAAAAAATGCACTCGTGATAAAAAAGGCATAATCTATATCATCACCATAGAAGAGCTCCCGAGTAATTTAAGCAATTAACATTTCTCACGCAAATATCTAAAGCAAACATCATTTACTTAAACACAATAATTTTATCACAGTCATTAGGGCCACCCAGACTAAAACTCTCCCGCAGGAATGCGCACTTTACGCAACATCCAGACTGTAACAATAAACACAATTACCCGACTAAAAACCGTTAAATAAACAGCAAAATAAACGACGAGTCACGAGCCGCAGCAAATCGCCTTAAAAAAAATCGCGCGACTCCGCGCCTCGGAGTACAAATAGAAACTTGCGCGCAACGCGAGAAAAAAAAGAGCCAGCAGTCCGGGGGCATATACGTAGAAAAGTAAAAAGAAGGAGAAAGACAGATCCCAGGAGTAGAAACGGCTCCGGTGTGTGTATATGCACCGGAGGCGAAGGTGTGTGCGTGCGTGTCGCGGCGTTTAATTCCCGATCTGTGCACGGGGCCCAATTAGCAGTACAGCAGCGCGGACACACGAGTGTATACGTAGGCTGCTGGCTCTTTAATAAGGAAGAGAAAGAGGGGAAAAAGAGAGAGAGGCGGTAGTCGGCGAGAGAGCAAGATTATGAGCCGATATGCCGCCGTGTGAGGGATAATTATTGTCGAGGGACAGTACGTATTTTCTTGGCTTTGGTTTCACGAGTTTCCGGATGCTGGGTAAAAGAGGGAAGCGTTTGAAGTTATTGGGAGGAGGAAGAGTTTTGGAGATGTGATGAGGTCTGATAAGTGATCTTTTGAGGTAGGATAGACGTTATGCATAAAAAAGATTTTTAAGAGTCGGGGACTTTAAAAAACGTGTTCCTTTATAGATGTAAAGCGTATCGACTAGATCTAGGATGATTCATACACGAATGAGAAAACGGATAATTTATACAGCAGAAAATGGCTCTAATCTATCATAAGATTGAAACAGAGTTAAGTTTTTATGTCTCTGCCTTAGAAAAGAAAAAAAAAACATTAATTTTTTATTCGCCACAATTGCAGGCAGCGCCATTGCACATTTATCAACAAAGAAGTCGAGATAAAGAAACTTTGTACAACAAAAAGTCTCTAATTTATGCCTCGGCCGGGGTTACTTAATTCTCGTCAGATGTATTTACATTATATCCACCATAAATAACAGATATTTTTTTGCTACGATTTAATACTCTCTGCGCGTATACGCGCAAAAATGGCGTTTTCCGAGCGCTCGCTCGCTTGCGCGCATGTGTATATGTAAAACGTAAATGCTTACACCGTGTATAATACCGAAACGCTTTTTGTATCCGCAAGATTAATGGCTTTTATCTGAACTTTCAAGGGGAACTCGCTGATCTCTTATCTATATGATTGTCATAGTCCAGCACACGAGGAAATTATTGTGGCCGGCCCAAACGCGTATATGTATATGTGCGGTAGATGTAACGCACCGGCTCTCTGTTGTTCTCAATGACACACTTGTTTCTATGTCGCGCGCGCGCAAAAAGAAGTCGGAGTACGGCGCTTGGAGCTGGTAATAACGCTATTTTGTCTATTGTCGATTTTTAATTACGATTTTATCGCCGAGTTCACGCTTCGATTGCCGAGCGTGAAATCGCGTTTTGTTGATTTGTGAAATTGATCCTGGGCTATGGGTTGTAATTGCTCTGTAAATAGTGTTTGGGAAATTGCTGTTTTGCGGGTCGAGTGGTATTTGCTTGGGCCTTCGCTACGTGGTTATTTTAAGGAAGTAGCTATGTATTTTTAGATATGAATAAAATGTTATTTTTATAAGTTGTATATTAATACATTTTTTAATCTACTTAAAAAAATGTACTAAAATTCGAAAATATATTATGAAGTGTTAAAGGTTATAAATATGAAATTTTATGTACGGCTTATTCAGTTAAAATTTTAAGTATAAATCAAGTCAAATTCTGTGAAACTATAAAATTCAGACGATTTTATGAGATTTAAAAAGCTTAATCTCATTTTTTATATACTTCCAATAACAGAAGGGAAATATAAAATTGTATCTGGTATACAGCTCACGAACATATCGACAATAAATAATCGTTGACGTGACCAATCTAGATCTTAGAATTCATTAAATGCAACTCCTCCTTTTTCCAAGATTCCCAAGACGCTAAAATAGTCTCGACATGTAAGAAGCAGAAGTGGAACTAGACAAAAAGAGAGAAACTCTTAGTACACCTCAGACGTATAAGATTGAATGCGAAGCTACTTGTTGATGGAACGAGAGCAAGAACAATTAATCACTTTTTACTAACTTTTTTCTCTTCATTTTTATTTTATTTTTTTATTATTATGCGTGACTTTAATAAACGATTTATCATGATTATAAAAACATTTATCTTTATAATTTTATTATATCCAAAAGATATTTTTTAATGAATCAAAATGTAGTAGTATTACTATATTTTGCGTTTTTCGAAAGTTACAATTAGTGCAGCTAGTTTAAAAATTATCGAAGGCTATTATTAGTCTTTGTTTGTTTCTTAACAGTAGTTTAAACAACAAAATTATATTTGACAATGTACAATTGCCCATTTTTGAATATATTTGTTCTTTATAGATGAAGTTGTTAAATAAATTTAAGCACAAACAAGAAGAAAAACTCCCATGCCCAATAAGAGCACTTTTCATAATGTCATACTTAAGTGTTTATATAAGAATACAAATACTTCATGTCCAACAACTCATTTAAGTTCATACAAAGTTTGTAAAAGATTACTTAAAGTACTGTACGACATAAAATATACACTTCGCTTAAGTATAAGTTCTCAAGTACGTTTACAAGATTAAAATTTGTTTTTTCTGATTTAGACAAAAATACAATTTTGCCTAACACTACTTAGTACACTTATACGTAAAGCAAACCAAAAGCATGATACAATAGTAAAACTTATTAAAGTATGTGGAATATACATCACCTAATTCTTTTTTTTTTACAAAGGAAGCAAGTTAACATTTTCAGTGCTGCAGAAGTATAAACATTAATTTCCCTGAGAGATAAATGAGTTCATTTAGAAATTCAAAAGAAGTGAAAGTTAAAAAATTATTTTGATTTAATGGTATAATATCAATTTGAGCGTGATAAAATCCATTACAACGCGGCTCATATAGTATCAAACGTGAATAATATCATGCATTTGCTCTTTCCGCAAAAACAATTTACATTTAAACAACAAGCTTCCAAAACCCCTCTATAATAATTCCAAAAAACCACTCAAAAACAAAGAAAACACCAATAAAAAAACAAACCCCACTAAACCCAGCAACCAGCCTTCCCCAACCACTCAAACCTCCAGAAAATCCCTCGAAAAACCCAACGCGAAATCAATCTCCAGCACACGCAAGGTGAGAAGGAAAGTCGCGATCCCGCCTCTTTCTCTTTCGCGCGTGCGTAAGCAGATCTCGTAGCTTGAGAGAGGGGGAGGCGCGCAATTAAAAAATCGCTCGGCTCTTTGTGCGCGGCGGTCCGTTTAGTCGTCGTCCTTGCGCGATTCGAGTCCTGTCCCGTCGCTCTGCATTAGCGAGGGCGTGGCTGGACTTTTCTTGGCCAGAAAGCCTTTGTATATAGCGCTGGAGTGAGAGAAAGAGATATGAGAGCGGAGTGGCGATGCTCGATTTCATCGATTCTCACTTGCGCGCTTGTAGTCGAGAGGTGGTTTCGCGCGCGGCCTGATTTGCGCGGAGCGGTCTTTCTTTATCTCCTTTATGCGCTTTACTCCAAGCCGGCTCTGACTTTCACTCTTTCGTTCTACCGTTCGCCGATCATCTTTCTTTCTCCTGCTTAATTTTTTTTCTTTGGTTTTTGTTTGGCACTTTTACTTTGAGTGGCTGGAGTGGCGGGTGGAATGCGATTGTAATTTGTAGTACTGTAACTAAGAAAATGTAAAGCAGTTCTGTTTTGGTAGTTATAAGTATTTAAATACATAATCTGTTGAATATTGTGAAAATTTTGTTATACAAAAATGAAATTTAATCTTTATTATTCTGGTATTTGTATTGATCGATTAATAAACGTTTTCTCAGATTTTCCCAAGCTAGATTTTTCCTCACACCTATATAAGTCGCATTCTTTCTTATCATACAGCTTTAATTAATTACCATCATCTATCTTACTATAATCTAATTCAACATTCTTGCAATCCCTCTGAACATTCTTGCTCCATAATCACCTTAAAAATAAGAAACTCCCATCAAACCAAAACTACGCCTCATCAATTACCCTATCAAACCCTAAAAAAACTGAAATCAATCCTCTCTGTACCCCCAACCACCCAGTGACAAAAATCCACTTTTTCACATCGCTATACATTCGCATCAGAGCAGCCCGTAATTGCCGCCGTCAGACTCGTTTGGACTGGCACCACTCTCGCAAAAGTGTGCACCCATCTTGCCGGGCTGCTTACGCCTGCCCCCGCTGTATACCCCGTTTTTATACGGCATTTTTTCCGTCCTCCCCCCGCCGCCTTTGCCTCTTTGTCTTTCCTTTTTTGCATCCTTCTCTCGCTCCCCTTTTTTCTTTCTCTCTCTCTCTCTCTCTTGCGCTCGCGCGCAGAAGCGAAGGTCCTCCTTCGGTTTCAGACTGCAGCAGTCCGCTTATTCGTTCATCCTTCTCTGGGTGCATATACACTGGAGTCAGCCTCCCCCTTCTACTTTGGCCGCTACTCTCGATACTTTCACCTCTGCAGATATATCGCGTTCGCGCGCGCGCGGGCGCTCGGAAAAAATGGGATGAGAGAGCGATCGGGAATGCATTATGCGTTTGCGCGGAGTTGGGAAAGTCGGAGTGGATGGTACGTTTTTGTTTGATAAAGTTGTTTTTTAATGGTAGCGTTTGATTGGTAGCTTGGTCTATATTTGTTTCTAGGGGTAATTAATTTATTCAATAAGTTAAGCGTAATATTAATGAGTTTTCATGCTACGAATATAAGAGAAGAAGATAGAAAAGGAGCAAGAAAAACTTTTAATATAAACGATGATCTAATTTAAAATTAGTTATACAGATTGTGGTTTATATTTTCAGATTTCAAGATCGAGTTAAAAACCGATTTTAATCAATGAAGCTAAGTAAATGGATAATATTAATTACTAATAAATTAATTGCGGCTATTATTCGAGAAGTATTATTTGAAAGGTGAAAAGGAAATTAATCTTTGCCGAACAAAGATGACGTTTTATAATAGTTTATTAAAATTACGTTCAGTCGACGTTTTGGAGGTTCTCTGATGGAAGAGGGAGGCTGAAGAACGTCCGAAACGTCGAATGTAAGTAATTTCAATAAACTAGTATAAAACGTTATCTTTTCCTTTCCTTCCGATCAATTTCCCTTCCACCTAGCAAATATTAATTACTATATAATAGTTATGTGACACTGGCATTATTGTATTTCCGAATAGAAAAATTAGAAGAAGTAAAAGAAGCAACCAAAATTCATCGACAAATTTAGAGGTTATGTTCTTTGTACAAGAAATAAAAAATGGAATGGTACTTATTCTGCCTTACTACGATATGATTATTAATAATATGATACTGATCATAGTTAATTGTAATTATAGTTTGTAGCCACACATAGCAGCAATAAATTTGAATATGTTCGAATCAGGCACGTCTAAGCCCAAGAAATGTACTAGAAAGCTTTTAAGGTTAGATAAATATTCAAAACTAATTCATAAAACAATCACACTTACAAAATCTCGCAGTTCCCATTTCAACCAACCGAATCCATCATCAGCTAGGTGAAAGCATCTTGCCTATAACAAAAATTCGCCACATCAACCTCACGCAAACCCTCAAAATCCACATACTCACGCACAAAACTCACCCGACCAAAATTTTCAAAGCTACCGTCTGCGTCCGCCAAGCTCCACCAACACAGCCGTACACACTCTCTCCCCGTAGCCCAGGGTACATAACCTCGCATTATGCAGCTCGCAATATCTCGTCGCTCTCTGAAACAATGCAACAGGCATAAGCTCTTAAGCGCTCTCCGGGCCGTGTATTATGCGGGCCACAATGACGACGATCAGCGCATAGCTCATCCGTCGAACGACGGCTCCCGCAAAGCTTTGTACTCCCTTCGGGCCCGCGCGCGCCAGCGCGTATATACACACACGTACACGTATGTGTGGCGACCTTCGTCCTGCGCAGGCGCGCTTTCTCGGAACGGCTGCGCGCGCGCGCGCGCCGGCGGCGAAAAAGTGCGGAAACTCCGGCGTCGTTAAAACCTGCGGCGCCGCCGGGGACCAGCTCTCTCGCTCTGGCGCTACATCGCACACCGGCCCACCTCTCTCGTATCTCTCCTCTCTCTCTCTCGCTCTCCTCGTACGGCCGCCGGAATCGTTACAACGGCCAGTTTGATCCTTCCTTTTTTCTTCGGGGGGCCTCCTCTCTCTCTCTCCTGTCTTTCTGATGCTGCCTCTGCCTTTTTTTCTGCTTCTGCTGCACTGCGCTCGTTTCTTGACTGCGCTTTTTTTTTAGTTTTGTTTGGCTTTTTTTGCTCTCTGGGTGACCCTCGACCCGATTCGATCTAGCTGCGGAGCTGCGCCGAGAGAGAGAGAAAGAAAGAGAGTGAAAGAGAACGAAAGGTCGGGGAGAGAGAAAGAGCGCGGGTGGGTGCGAGAGAGGATAAAGGAGAAAGCAGCTCGATTAGGTAGGGTCTGCTGCATTACTGCGTTAATCTTTCAAAGTGTTTTTTTTTTATTATTTTTGTGAATGTTTTGATAATACGTCTGTTATGCGATTACACTTTTTGAACTTTTAATGTAAACTCACTTTTACAAAAGTAAATATTGATGTAATATTACTGTGATATTACATATTAGTTTTAAGAAAGACTTGGAATTGGTTGATTACTACTTATATAGATTTACAAGTATACACAAATTAATGCAATTGGTCGTCGTTAGTGTAAGTTTCTAATTTGAATAGTATTAGTGTAAACTAAAATTAGCTCTTAATGTATTCATTAACAATGTCACGAACTCGTTGAGGCGCAACTAACAATTGCAAATAAGCTTCAACCAGTATAGTTTTAAATATAATTACAACTTTAATCTATATATTATAATATTTTATAAATCATTAATCCTGAATAATCTTAAAAATCTATTTACAATAATTACAAAAGTATCTTTTATAAATTACATCTAACCGTAAATACTTCAGTCCTTAAAACTCCTTAGAAATTTAAACTAGTGCTAAAAGGCATGTACCCAAGCAATTCTTCAGCGTAAGATAAATTATTCTTTTTTCTCTCAAAAATAAACAGAAAAAAGCCTCGCAAAATAAGAAAACAAAGAGGAGCTAAACGATCTAAGCGATTTGGTCCTCATTAAGAAAGCAAACTGGTTAGTTGAAATCGCCGTGGCGAGAAGATAGAGGGGAAAGGGGGGAGGGGGAGGCTGCGTCGAGAGCGCGAGTGTTCGCCTCTTTTGGCGCCTACCTACCCTGTTGAACAATTTCCTTGAGGGTTCGGAGCAACGTGGGAAAAGCTCTTTGGCTGTTTAACCAAATTAATTACCGGTCGGCTTGAAAATTCGAGTAATGTCGAATCCGCAAATTATGTATTAAAATTGGTTTGTAAATAAGTGTAGGTTTGGACTTATTGTACAAAAGGTTATTGTAAATAATACGTATTTTTATTAATTTATTTGTAGATTTATTGTCGTAATATTGGAGTCCAGAATATTTTATTAAAAGGAAAAATATAGTTTGAAAAAAGTGCATATGAATTTTGATAATACCCACAAATAACTCAGTTGTATTAAGTCACCACAATAAAAAAATCTAGTAACAATGGTAATAAAGTATTGGTATTAGGATTTAGAGAGCGAGGAATGTCCCGGGTCAGCCCTGGCATTTTAGCGGCAAGGGCAAATCTTTTTAGCAGTTAAGATCTGATCAGGCGCAGCCTCATTAAGACAATGAGAAGCTCCTGGCGCGCGGGAGCGCCATCGACACAATACGTGCAAAAAAGAGTTTGCCAGTTTACTCCGCCCCGCTGGAGAAAGTATGGATCTGACGAGATTTATCACGGGATTTCTTTGATACTGCCATTAGGTTTGGGAGAAAAAATAATTTAAAGGATTTATTTTCGTTCGTGTTTTCTTGGTAGAAAAAATTACTGTTTACTGACTATTGGCTGTTTGATCTAAAAAAATAAAAGGGGACACTTCACTTAAAAATATTATATTTTTATAAAATTTGTCTACAGCGTTTGAAACATTAGTAGATAAAGTAAAGGTATTTGGGAAAGTGTCACATCCAAATACTTAACATCTACATAATTCTATATAAAAGTTTCAATAAATAATTTCGGACACCAAACCCAACGACATGATTCACTGCATTATCATTAATCCGCCAACTTCAAACCCCAATCTTCTCAAAGCAATCGTGCGAAAAAGCATTTCACTAACGCCAAACGCACATAGCAACCATAAATTTTCACTTCACCAGAAAGTCCAATCACAAAGAGGTCCAAACTCCTCCGTATTCTCTCCTACGTCACACACTCACCATACATCACCTCCATAAAATCCACGCGTCAGCTTCTGTCGCAAGGCTCCCCTAACCCCATACCTAGAAAAGTCACCGATTCAAATCTTGCCGTATATTTAAACTCGGGAAACTTACCCAACCTCCTACTCCAGATACTCCCTGACCCTCTCTCTTATTTTTGTCTTCGCAGAGAGAGAGCCGAACGCAGGAGGCATCCGTTGTTTGCGCGTCTAATGACCGATCGCCGATCGATTCTGCGGAAATCGAGGACGTTAATCTACCGCGCTCCGGAGAGAGAAGGAGCGACTCTATCTCGAGGCCTGAAATTTACGCAGGGGATCTTGTTTATAACGGGGGGGTCGCGAGCTGAGCGGGACAAAGTGAGAGATGAAGGATAATGAGAGTAATAAGGAG
>JAPYZB010001639.1:0-18999 GCA_030522745.1 Eupelmus kiefferi | reverse complement strand
GTCTCGGGCGCCGAAGGCGTCCTCGACTCTCACTCGTGCTCAAAAATCATCCTCGCTAGAAAAAGCCAACTTTCCTCCCTAGTTGAACAATATACTATTACTGTTAGGTCCTAAATAAGACTAAATATATAAATAATTTATATAATAATAATGTATTATATAATATTAATTATATAATATTAATGTATAATTTATATTAATAATAATGTATTATAATTTTTCGTATGAAATGCAATGTTTACCATGGTAATTTTTCAATGAAAGTTCTTTTCATGTACGAAATTGTACAAAATTAATGTAAAATTTAAACCCCTATATTTTACTTAAATATTATAATCATATAATTTTCTCTTTTACGTGTGTACAGAGTTCACCCGTGGAAAACAATGTGCCAATGATGAATGAGGTACCAAGTGACAGCGAGGATTCGGTAAACTCGTTCCAAAGATCCAAAGATATTTGCATAGGAAAAATTGCTCTAGGTAAGGGCGTGCGAGATATGACGGAACGGCTTCACTGGTTCTCTGTCTTACAAAATCCTAGGAAACTCGTTTCTGTTTGGCATACCCTAAAATGAAATGTTTTATTTCATTTTTGTTCAGATAATTCAAATTTGTACGTGTTGTAAGACAGAATCAATTAAAATTTGTACTGACTATGTTATTTTGTAATATAGTTTAGTTGACAATCTGTAAATTTGATGATAATAACCTGACTTGTTACTTATCTGTTGGTAATTGTTATATATTTTTATTCTTGATAAGAAAAGATTTTTTTTGAATTATTATGATATTTTCAAAACTTTCATCAATTTAACTTATTTAAATTGTCTGTTAATGTATAAAAATTGTGCTTTTTATGTCAGATGTACTTAATAATTACACATTTCCTTGAGAGCGAAATAATTATTTGTAAATAACGTCCAATTTAGTGAATTTTCATAAAGTATGGTTTATAATTATTATTATTTATGCTAGTTATTAAATGATACAGTTAGTTAAGAAATAATTACAATTGTATGACTTATAATCGTCGATGAAAAATTGTTGTTAAAAAGGTGTTAAAATATAAATGTAATACAAATTTTTAGAACTATTTTTAATAATATCTTCGTTGTTAGAAATAAACTAAGATTTATTATAGAAATCTTACTTAACAACATCAGACTTAAATGTCGGTAATTGAAGAGTCAATGACTTTTTGTCGATAAGTTAAACTACTTTGTTACCACTAATAGATAGATAGATAGATACTCTTCAAGAGCATAAATACTACGAATTAATCATTCGTTTTAAATAAAAAATCTATCATAATCTACAATTTAAATAAAGCAATTAATAATTATAAAATAATAACAATTTATTTTATAATTTTTTACTTTATTACATTAATCATTCATTTTTTATCCGATTTATTTTCGAGCGATTTCCTTTCTTTTTCCTTCATTTTTTTAATGTGTTTTAATGTCTCTTCATCTGGGGTCAACATGACCATGTACGCAGCCGAACAATTTCCACTTTCTGCACCGCTGAAAACTATTTTATCATCGACTACCCATTGGTTGAATTTTATTTCTGTGAGTAATGAAAATCCGACTTTGTCGGCAATCTCTTGATTCTCAGCTGATGTGAATATCCCAGCGATTACCGGTATCTGAAAATTGATCGTATTGCGGCTTCGATAATATTTATCAAACTATTAATTTTATTATGGCTTGCTAGAATGTGCATTCAAGTTTTAAATAAAAATAAGACATTATTTTCATTTTTTTGAAAATTTTCATTATAAAACCGTTTTGTTTCGGTACTTTCTACAAATTTTAAGGCAATTTCAAATGTTTCGTTTAATACAAATAAATTTTATATTAAAATAACAAAGAAAAATTTTTGATAAAGCCAATATTTTTGCCTGATTTATCAAAATATCTTTTATTAATCCTAAATTAAAAAAGAATATTTTTCTGAGTATAGAAGAGTAAGAAATTAAAGAACAAATTTAAGCGCGTCTTTGTTGTAGTCGAATAAATGCAGTTGAAACAATACCCTAAACGCCATCTGTGCAAAGCGACCTTCAAACAAAAAAAAGGAAAGAAAATTGGCTTTATTTCGATCACGATCCAAGTAAATGAACCACTTAAATTAAATGCAAAAATAAACCAAAATCCACGGGTTCAAAGGACTTCGCTCACTTTCTTCGAGCGACTAAAAGGACACTTGGTTCTGACCTTAAGACTCAAGGCAAGTGGGCCGCAAGCCTCGAGCAAAGCTTCTGCGACATTTCGCTTCTTGTAGGAGGGATGCACAACGAGAACGTAGACCCGTAGGAGCGTGTCGGAGCCAAGGGCTTCGTAGGCGTTGGCCTGCTTAACCAAGCTGCTCTTCAGGTGCATGATTGATTCGAGGGCCTCGCCTTGAATTATCTGTCACGATTTTTTTAAAAGAGTTCAATTTGGGTTTTCGTTACCCTGAGCTTTTGGTTTTTATTTTAGTGAGTTATAGAGTCAAGCCAATAAGATTTTTATTAAAAATGTAGTCTTTATGGGGATGTTCTTTTCGTGATATAGATTGTTTTGTGTACTAAAGCGAGAGAAGATGCGATAGCTAGGGAAAAATTCGAATAAAAATTTCCAAAATAAATAAAACAATATTTTTATATTATATAACAAACCTTTGATATAAGTTTGATTAATTAAAATTAACAATTGAAATTTATATATTATTTACATATTATACTATATATAATTAATATTATATTATGTTATCTTTCTAAAATGTTGATTTAACGAAGACTATGATATTAAAATTTTAAGTGTTTAATGTTTTTTGTGACAATACAAATGTAAAATTGAAAAACAATAGGATGTAGAAAATTTTATTTTTGAAATGTCTGTTAGAAATATTTTCACGAAGCATTTTTATCATTTGTTTAAGAAAAAAGAAAATCGAACTTTGTGGCGTCTTCTTCAAAGTGGCACCTACTCCCAGTTTATCTTTCTTGTATAATTCAATTACTAAGATAAATACTCAAAAAAATATTTAAAAATAATTTTTTTAACCGTTACTCACTTTGCTCTAAAAAATGTTTTATAAGATAAATATCGATTTCCACATCAGTGTCGAAATATTGGATTAACTACTATTAGACTTTTGTAAAAAAACATACATGTTTTCGTGATCTCGCATTTGACTTAGAAGTTAAAAAATGAACTTATCTTGTTGATCGTGAAATAGTAATGCAGATGTAGTATTAAATATTTAGCAGCCTAAAAAACTAAGAATTGATTACTTCTTAACTAGAGCAGGATGTGTGGAAACCACTGATAAATAAAAATGCACAATCTAAATGTATTTATTTATATACAACACATTAACTTGCGCACTTTCATTAATTCATATATTGCAACGAACTGATTAATGTCGACTTTAAAGAAACGCAAAACCGTTAATAATAATTCATTAACTTTTTTGTCATTATCGTGCGTAATCGTAATTAAATACATAACTGAACGCTTAATTGCAAGCAGCTATCCGCACGCATTGCTCGAATTAGACCATTTTTTGTTCGAATGATTAGAGGCGCGCCTACCTGTACGCGACTGTAGGTGTTGGTTCTCTCGGAGGAACTGTTGATCCTGATTACAGCGACCCCTACAACTCGACCTGATTTTTCGCTAACAGCCACCAGGCTGGTTGTGTCCCTTATCCAGATGTTTATAAGGTCTAAAAAAGCCTTCCTTGAAACGCGATCTTGAACCAGTCCGATAGAAGTACACATTGGATCTTCGAAAAAGTAGTGACGCTAATGGTGCAAAGACGATTTATTTATTTTATGTTTATTGAATATGACAAATTTTACTTGGTTAATTCGTATAATGTATTTAAAATTAAAGTTTTTTTTTAATTTTTATAAAATTTTGATAGATTAGTTTTATTATATTTTTTGCCTTATATTTTTAATAATAAAATTGGAAGTTCATAAAATGAATGAATTGGATTCGCGTAAAAATGGAAGCTTACGTTCCATGGCGTTTTCATTTGTTCAAATTATATAAGAGCTAAAAAGTAACCTTCAAAATTACAATAATATTCATATAAATTATGTTTATTTTAAAATAAGTAAAAATTAATTTTAAAAGTTTAAAAAAACTTCATATTACAAAAATAATATTTTGCATTCAGTATTATATTGATAAAAAATAAATTTATAACTCATTACTTCGTAATGTTGCTTAAAGAAGTAGTGACTATAAAATTTAAATAATAATTGTAGATAAGAGAAAAATTGAAACCTTTATGAGAGTAATAACGTCGTCATAATGAGTTTCTCGAAGATCTTCAATCCTAAATTTTGGATGAGCATCCCACGTAATCGGAGCTGTAATTTTTGCTTCAAGAGCTAAGGATATTCCTGCCATATTTATTCGTGAACACAACAAATTTTTCTCCGAATGTCTTCGCCAACTACTTTATTTCATTATGAAACCAATCCAAAATGAAGCTGAGCTTCTAAAATTTTGTATTACTCAAACATAAGCAAATCAAATTCATGAGCCTAGGAATGACAGTCAAATAACCTCCAACATGAATGACCTAATGGAAGATCCTTCATCGGATTCTACTTTATTAAAAAGAAGATCATCCGTTTTCAAACCCACGCTAGAAGATGACGCATTCTTTAAAAAGGCTCTGGCTAAATTTATGGCCTCATTTGCCGATCGAGATGTGGTGATTGGCAATGCGCCGATTGTGTGGGATAGGCTTGCTACTGGGTTTAGAATTATTGATTTTCAGATGGAGAGGACAGGGGAAGCTCTGGATATTTTAAAAGTAATATTACTTTAATCAATATCTACAACTTACTTTTGAATTAAATATACTATAATGAATATAAAACAAAACCTTATGCCATTAGACTAACTATTTTTGCCTTAATAACTCATGCGGGGCGACTGCACTGTACATCGATTCTTACACACTCAGAAAATATCAAAAATTCGTGTTTGAAGTTTTGTCCGATTTCAATAGTTTCTGTGCAATTGAAGAAGGAACTGGTAAAATGGTCGGAGTCGCTTTGGCAAGAGTTGAATTAGCTTCAAGTGAAGCTTATACGGTCGATAAGGTACTTATTTTATCCAAATCCCATGAGGAGTCTAAGTTACTTTGTCTATTATGACATTACTTTTTATCAGGCTCTTTCGAGCAGGGATGTATTCAACGTAATCGAGCTAGAAAAATCCCTATTGGGATCAGCCAATATATATGAAAGATTCAAGGTGGAAAAATATTTTTGTATTCACGTGGTATGTGTGGAGCCTGATTTTTATGGGAACGGCATTGCGACATCATTGACAAGAGCCTGTTTATCAAGAGCCCAGAAAATTAATTATCCACTATGTGTGGGAATTTTTCCTGCGGGTCCTAGCCAAACTATAGGTAATCATGTCTATCGAAAGGCTTTTTATAGATTTTGTGCTTCTAAGCTAAAAGGCTGTTTAAGTTTAAAAAGTTTAAATTTTCATAAATTTTGTTAATATTATAGATTTTGCAGTTTTCTTTAAGACTAAGTAAAAGGGCCTATACAAAATATTAAAAGAGAACCTAAAAATTATATGGTAAACATTTAGAAAAAAAATTTTTCAATTGATTTATTAATGCTTGCGTTACTTTTTAATATTTTACTTTACCCATTCAGATTTCCTTAAGAAAATGTTTTAAGTCATACAAGCATGTTATATTCTTTGAAAATTAATTTTATAAATATAAAACTGTATTATACCATAAAAACTGTAAGATTCGAACAATAATATCTCAATATAATTTTCTCAAATTTCTAGTAGCCTTTTTGATAATGAACTTAGAATCAAAAAGACGTCATTTAAATCAAAATACTAATAGATACATACTTAAAAAAGAAAATAATGTATATTATGTTTTTTGCTTTTTTCTTTTACAGCTCAAAGATTAGGATTTGAGTTTATATCAGAAATGCCGTGGATAAATGTAAAACCAAAAAAAGCTAATCGTCGTCTTTCTCACTTAGATTATACAATGTTAGAAAAAAGTTATATAACTTGCAATGCTATATCCATACCGGTACAAGAAGATGAAGAAGAAGAAGAAGAAGAAGAATTAGAATCTATCGAAAATAAATAGACCTTCAATATTTTAACTTTTTTAATGAATTATTTAACACTTGTATAAAATGTATTGAAAAACGTGAAAAAACAGGTTTATATTTAGATTGTTCAAAATTGATGATGAATTAGGAATGATTATTGCAAGAGTATGTTAACCAACTGATTCTTTTTTATAAGTTTTATATAGTTTTTATATAGTTTTTATTAACATCACACATTTTAGAGACTTTTTAACATTTTATAACTTATTATTTATACTTCTTAAAATAAAAATGTTTTATATATATTTACAAAAATAAATCAATGTAAATAACTACTTTGTTACTAGTTTTCACTTGATTATTGTGTATGAAAAATGTGTCTGCAATTATAACTGCAGTATGTAGCACCATTTAGTTACGATTCTCGATTGTAAAAAATCACATTATTTAAAGCTCATCCCTAATTACAGGATGGTAATTATACGCTACACCTTCTATGTCTCGTATCGAAGGCATCAAATCGGTCCAGAATTTCACTCGTTCGTGATAAAGATTATTTGACATGTAGACCTCCTTTGAATTACCAATATGCAAATATTCTAAGGCAGGAGTTTGCACTGGCTTCCATTTCACTGGTGTGTCAGGAGTTATTTCAGGCGTAGGGTTCCTATGAAAAATAAAGTTTAATTAATTAATTATTATATTAGCTTATGTTTTGAGTAAGTCCACATTAAAGTTTTTATTTATGATAGTCGTTAAAATTTAATACTCGATGTAGTTTTGCGTTTAGGTAGTTACGTTTTTTATTTGCGATTTTAAACTCTTCTTTTCTTAAGTTTATGATAATTATCGTTTTACGGTATGAGTGTAAAAACAGTATTTTATTATAGAATAAACTAATAATTATAATTCATTCAGTCTTTATATATACATAGTTTCAATAAAATAATCAACTCTACATTCTTGTTTTATTTCTTCTTTATAGTAAATTTCAGTGTCTTGGTCAAGATATCCGTGAACTCGATTCAGTAATATATGGAATTACCACATATAGGTAATATATTCCCTCTTAATTCTCATAAAAATATGCATTTGTGGGAAAATTTATTTATCAATGTTTTATGCATTGAACTTGCTTCTAAATGCAATTCTGATGTTAGGAGTTAATCCATTCCGATCAAATAATTAGAGGTATATAATATATGTGTGTAATTACTGATTTCAGTCTGATAATGATCTGAATTAGCAAGAATAATTGAAAAATCTCAAGCACGATGTAGTAGAAAAAATTCATTAGAATTTTTAAGTTTCATTCGAGTTTTTATCATTGTAAGAATATAATAAAAATCGAATTCATTTTATGTAAATAATTTTCAATAAAAAAATATAATTTCGAAATTTAAGTTGTTTGATGAAATACTTTTGTTATATCGTTCTTAAAGAATTTTTTCTAAAAAATAAAAACTACTTTTTAGAATTTTTCATCATGAATAAAAACTACTTGTTAGAAGTTCTTAGTAGTTTTTATTCACTAGGATAAATTCTTTGAAAACTAAAGAAAAAAAATATTTTATCAAACAATTATAAAAGCAAAAATATTCAATTAAAAAAAAAATTATGAAAATATATTGTTCATTTCATAGTATACAATAATTAAAAAATTATCTTTTTCAAGATCCTTGTGAAACTACCTAGATAGTTAGAGTTTATTTTGCGATGCTTTTGATACTGATTTTAATTAAAAATTGATTTCTATAAGTAAATGTTTTAAATCACATAAACTTATTTGTAAAATAAATTTATTAATTAGACATAAAAACTGTCATTCTCTCATAGTATTCATTAGCATTTAATTTCTAGGCACAAAGCAGTAATTACGCTCAAGAAATTCCGTCATTGACAAATAATTAAAATCGTAATCCACACTAGTCAAACCCACATAAATATTGTATTTCCAGTAAGAGCATAAGAAATGCATAAGAATAACAAGCTCATATAAAAAAGAGATCATTACATACCCAGTCTTAGCGAAATTGTACCAGAGCGCCGTGACAATATCAACAACACGATGATCCTCCTTGCTCATAGGCGTGTCTTGGAAGAGCTGCTCGCCCACGGGGAAGAGATACTGCAGCTCGTCAGCATGCGAGACGCCGTAATCCTCTTTCTCATCGCCGAAAATTCGACTGAACGACGAGCTACCCCTGTAAGCGAACAGATAGTAGTAGATCGGCGAGGAAGTCAGTTTCAGGTGATCCCGTACTGCTTCGTCAGCCGCGATGAAGAACCAAGCGTCAGTGTACATCTGTGATGAGAAATTAATTTTTAATGATATTGAATTTATTATGAGAGATTTATAATTGATCTTACGTCGAGAACTTCGGATTTAGTAGAAACGTCGATGGCTTTGTCGCCGAGATAGAATTTACGAATCAATTTCGATGCGTTTTTGCGGTTGCTTTCTGGACAATAGTCTTTGAACAACAAAGTCATAGGCGCGAGCTCTTCAAAGTTCTTATCTAATTGTTTGGCTTGCTCTCCGTCGTTTAAGCCATATATCCCTATAAAAATTGCGTTTGACATTGATAATCACCACATCAAATAATACATTTGCTTCATGATTCTTAGGTAGACATCAAATTCTTATTGTACATTATTTAAAATATCTATATGTTAATTTGAAAATAATTTCAACAAGACAAATATCGATTATTCAATTACTATTATTCCAAATTTCTTGGATTGTTAATTAAACAATTGGAGAAAAAAATACCAATTGCTATTAAGCAAGCAATTATGAAATTTTGCATTTTAGCAAAAATGAAATTATATCCTTATTACTTTACGTGTTTTAATCATTTAATTCATACATACCAGCTACTCTAAGAGCTCCTTCTTGCGGAGTAACACCAGTCATCCACTGTATATCGCTAATTCTTCCATTTTTCAAAGAAATTGCAGGGTCTTCTTTCAAAAATGCGCCTGGATGATCCGGTTCTATTACGGGTCTGAACGGTATCATAGGACAGTAATCGAATTCCTGAAAGTAATTCAAAAATGAGTAAATGATATGCATTTAAAATTGCCCTTGCTATCAAAATAGCTACAATTTTTGTTCTACTTAATAAGTGTTTGAAAAAATTTTTAATAATACAGGGTACAAGTAAACAAGTTATGATTTGTCAGTATTTCCCCTTAGGCTTCGATAAGTGCACCATTTCTATTGCTTCTCATTTACATTTTCATGAATCTGAACACCCACGATAGAGATAGTAAAGAATTTGCCACTTGACGCAACCTTTTTATGGATTTAATCATAAAAAGTGGAGCTTCATAATTATTTTTTCTGCTAGATTAAATGAACTTCTGGAAAATTACCGATCAGGGCTAACGGCTTTACAACGAAGGTAGTTTTTGAAATGTAGTTTTTGTTATTAACTTAAAAAACATCAAGTAAAAAACTACTCCGTAATTATTAACTTGTTATTGAATTTTTCAATTTGTCTTTCTTACCCCAGCATTAATTAAACAAATGGCTTTAATACCCTTGTAATCAATTTTCTTAACATGTTAAATACACAAATTGTGACATATATCGCTCAATATGCAATCAGCTCTCGTTCAATAAAAAAAAGTAACGCAACGCATTGGTCCCTTTCATTAGGTGCAACCGACATTACACCATGCTAATTAATAGTCATTCCTGTGCATTTTCACATAAAAATCTCTCTCGTTCTCTCCCCCCCCCCTCTCCCTTCCAGCACCTTTTCACGAAAAGGTGGAAAATAAGTCAGACCCAGCCAAGTGAATCGAAACCAGAGAGTACATGCAGAATCAATTTCGATAACTGATACACGCTCGATTATGCTGGAATTGTCGGCTTTTGCAAATGTAGCCAGGATTTTTTCTTCGCCGACTGGTCGATTTCGCGAATCTGTACATAGCCGTACGCGCGCGCTCGTAATAAGCGCGCCTCATCAAAATCGTTACTGCAACCTGCCGCTTACGCAATGCGCGTTTTATGGTTGTAGACACCTTTGCGCGCGAGGATTGCATACGTAGGGGCAATATGCGGAATACCTTTGTTAGACACGCACCGTGGATGGAGATACTTTCCTGTCTTTATTTGTCGAAGCGCTGTTTATTGCCTTATGAGCTAGTGAGGCCAGACAGGTCTTACACTGTTGCGTTTGTAGAGTTAATTTTACAGTAAATAAGGTTGTTAATTATACCGGAGGATGGTTTTATGCTTGTTTATGATTGAGTTTCGATGCAATGTTGGAAAAACATATTTATAATTTTTTTCTGCTTTTGGAATAAATTATGCTGATGTGGATTCAGATATATGTTACAATTTGAATAGATTTGTAAATTTATTCAATAGATCTCTGAATTAAAGTTGTACCGATAAATCTATTGAAATATTCTATTGAAATATTCAAAAAGAGGAAAATGTACAATGGAATAGAAACTGAGACCGTTTGTTTATCAAAGTAATTGCATGTTCTATGTCAAATAAAAAAAAAATCTTTTAAAATCGAATAATTTATAATAATTTAAAATTAGAGTATCTTTCTTTTTATTGAGTTTATATTGCATCTGGTCATAAATAAAGAACGATCTTGCGGTAACTGAAGTTTTAATGATATAATGTTGCAAAAAATATTTTATGTGCAATAAAACTCTTAAGACGAATATTAACATAAAGTAGTAAAGTATACAAGAAAATAGCTACACTTATTTATTTTGATCTTCACGATGTCATGTTATGAAATAACTAGAGTGTAAAGTTCTAGTACAATTTTAATTATGATCTTCTGAGATAGGATATGCCGTGAAATTAAAGAGGAAACGCTTACGATTTTAATTTCCATAGGATCCAATAACACAAAGTTAAGTTAATTCTAAAAACTGTGCTGCTTTAATAATTATGCAAATAATGATTATAAAAGTAGGAGGAACAATCAGACTAATTATAAACTAATTTGACCAATCTACGTTGATTTATAATCATAATTTCACACCAGATTTTTGAAAATACTTATTTCTTCATTTTTACGATAAAGATAAATCTTAATTGTAATTAATGAGATGATTAAATTTGACCTTCATCGTAACATTCCTTTTAACGCGCAGAGCTAGTTTCTCTAATTGATAAATTTTTATAATAAGGAAAATGAAATTTCAATACCTGAAGTTGACTTTATCTCTTTGGAATGATCTGACAAGTACTTATTTTTGCTTTTCTGATCTCGTTTATGAAATCATCAATGAAGTTGTCTTTATTACATGCTTGTAATAACTTGTTTGAGTAAAACTGATACCAGTAATCCAGAACGGTGAAAGACATTTATTTACAACATAAATTGTCAAACACCATGTCAAATAGCGTTTAAACAAGCCACGAGAAACGACTAGGAACGACAAAACAGGGCGACAAAAAGCCATTCATTCAGGTTGCGCATAATCGTGGGACATGCTTGAATGTACGTATTTTGATTTACGTATAGCTAAGCGAAGTAAGATGTTATCGTTTGAAAATTATAATTCAATTTGGTTCCGTTCGGTCATTATAATAATTACTTGAAATTAACGATACTAGATAATTAAAAATATGTATTTTTCCGTAAATCATAAAAATAAATGGAATTTTAATGTAAAATTTAAGTAATTCAACTAAAAATTAATTTGTCGATACGAAACTGGCAAACTTGATTTCCTTAAATACCACCGAATCTACGTCCTTTTTTATAATAATGAAATTCATTTATTAGTCAAAATTCAAATTTGTACGGAATCCCATATCTTGATTTTTAAATATTATATAAATTTTTATTCACTGTAAGTATAGAGATTATTTTGAAAGGATAAAAGCATTTGCAACTAGTTCTAACTAAATTGAATAGACCATTGAAAATATTTTTTCAAATTCATTCCCATATTACTTTGAAAATCTCATATCCAGATGTACACTTCTTAAAATTTTAATTACGTACTTTCAATCGGAAAAACCCCGGCCTCTGCCTTTTAATTCCCAGCTGAAAAAAAAATCCATTTTTATCCTTCAAAATAATCAAAACGAATTCCTCATGCAAAGCAATTCCGCTGTTGATAAATCACCTCCGGTAATCGATATTCCGCAAATATTTCTACCAACATCCAACATTTTGCGTAATTCCAGTCGTCAAATCGAGCCTAGCGCTGTCGTCGCTCTGTCCACATAATAAAATCAACAAATCATGCTTAAGGATTTCTGCTGGCTCGGAGCGCCGATTTACAAACGATGGACAGCGCGCGAAATCGGCACGAGCCGGTTTTTTGTCTGGCGCGCGCTTTTATTTTCCTCTTGCATTCGTGCGCTCTCCGAAACGCCCGGCGAATTTTTCTCGACGAGCTCGCGCGCGCGATAAAGAGACTCGCTCGCGCGGAAACGTGATTTATTCGTTATAAGATTTTAACGAGCAGACGTTAAGCCGAAGTAATTTCGCTGCCGGCGGTAGTATTTTCATTTTTTTTCAGCGCAGGCCGGAAATTGAAGTCAATTACGAGCGTAAACGCGCTGGGAGTCACGAGTGTGCGTTGCGCAGTGGACGAAAAATTTAAAGATTTATGCGCTTGGAAGCTGCTTGATTAGTTTTCCGCTACTAGAACTGATTGAATCTTCGATTATACGTAGGTACTGACGCGCGAAATTTTCAAGAGAAGAAACCAGTTTTTCCTTAAGCCGCAGTTTTTTTTTATGCACTTAACGATGATCACTTTAAAAATGTAGTTTAGTAGACATGTAGGCGAGCACATCTGCAGCGATGAAGTAAACACGTTAAGTAGAACAAAGGTGACGTTTAGTCAGGCATATGCATAAAAACCTTATACATTTAAAGATTAAACTATATATTATAAAGTTAAAAATAAATCAGTTATAAACGGCTACAGTGGCCTTTTTGGCAGTAAAAAAAATATATAGAAAGTGCAATGCCAACTTTGAGGCCACGCACCGTCTGCAGCACAATTGACATCATTATCAATCATCAGCAAGCGTGCACTTTTCTTTCGCTCTTGAATTTTGAATTACCCAAGCTCGACTCCAGCTTCCTTTATTCACGTTGGCATTTAAATATACCCTTATTTACATTTTTTTTTCAGCTCTCACCTGAAAGTCACGATCAGTGCCAATGATGTCTTTAGGTCCTTTGGTACGTAGGCAGTCGATGATTTTGCGACTGCTGTCCTTCGGGCAGCCGAGTAGCTCGGCTACGCGCTGTGCCTTGCGCTTGGCAAGACCTGGCCGGGTAAGCGCCCATGGGCAAAGCGCCGTGCCACTCTGGGATATGCCGCGCTGGAAGAGATCTGTACAGGAGTAGTTTTGAGAAACAAGTTTTTTTTTATGAATTTTTGGTAGTAGTTTTATTAGGCTTGGAATTAATCTTGAAATATTTTGGATTGAGGATAAGTTTGTGGTGATTAATGTTGTCTTCAAAATTGACAAATGAATTTGCTGATTTTTAAATTTAAAATTTTTGACAAAACGGTAAATGTGCTTAATAGGTTCATTGCGGATTAACCTATATATGAAGAGCTTAGTGCGAAAGTGAGCCAAATCCATTTTGAAAAATGATATTTTTTTTAACGATCGGAGCTCTAAATACCTAACATTTTACTATTTAATGAATATTTTACATAAAAAATTTCAATAGTTCCGGTTTGTATTTTTTTTTTTTTTTTTTAATCATTTAGAAATTATTTGAAAATATAAGATTGGAAGTGTGCGTGAAGTCACTATTGCTCTATAGGTCGACTTAAACTATTGATTATAAGTTATATAGTACACAAGTTTGTAATTAATAGATAAATACGAAAAAGAAAATACATGTCTAATAATTTTTGAAAATCTATAATCTGGAATCAACGGAATTTTTTATATAAAATTCTAATTGGTCTTGTTGTATTCTTAATCGTTGAAAAATTCAATCGAAAAATAAGTTTATGTATTAGCTGCACGGAATCTGCTAAAAACTTTTGCTGTCGTAAACTATAATCCTTTTTTCCATAACAAGTTACTTCCTACCAAACGTAACACTTCTTATGTAAAATGTTAGTTTGTACATTGAAGAAAGTTTAAAAATTAATTTCAGTATTTTCCATGTCTGAAACAGTTACCTCAGATACATAAACTACAGAAATATAAAACAGATTCAAAACTGCAGCGTTATTTTTTAAATTGAATATTAAAATTGAACATTGAACATTAACATTTTATTAAAAAATGATTTTAATGGTTTTCAGAAAATGAATTTCCAAAGTAAGTATTGTGAAAAATTTATATTTAAAGTTTTAAAGTGGCAAACATTTCATAACTATAAACAGGAAATAACATAATATAAACCTTTTATTAGCACAGAATTTTGAAACAAAATTATCAACTGTATTTTTCATAATTTTTTACTCTTATG
This sequence comes from Eupelmus kiefferi, assembly GCA_030522745.1. Lineage (NCBI taxonomy): Eukaryota > Metazoa > Arthropoda > Insecta > Hymenoptera > Eupelmidae > Eupelmus > Eupelmus kiefferi. The sequence goes on along the minus strand of JAPYZB010001639.1, from coordinate 4,432 downwards.
GAGGCGGTTCGGCTGTAGTGCAATCTTGTTATGAGATTATCAATAATTTTTACTAACAGGTAACGTGAAATATGTATCAATAATTTTTAATTCCTCTTTTTAAGTTTGCAAATGTAAATGAAGTGACTAAACAAGTTTCTCATTTCTTGCAAATTTTCCGCAACTGTAAGTGCACAACTACATACATCATCCACCTAAGTTCTCTCTCTCTCTCTCTCTCTCTCTCTCTCTCTCACTCTCTTCCTCTCTCTATTTTTAATACTGCACGACAACTATGATTTTTTCTTGTTTATATTCTCTTTTGTTTGCAATTTCTATTCTATTTTATCGTGAACGACCTTAGCTTTAGTTTTACTTTTTTTAGATTTTTGCACATTCGCACTCTTTGTATTGTTTGCGTTTTTTTTTGCATAAATTCGTGTATTTGGACAGAGAATCCATATTTTTTTATTAAAGAAATTAATCCGTTAATTAATCTCTCTCTCTCTCTCTCTCTCTCTCTCTCTCTCTCGATTTATTTTTCCACCGATCATTCCTTTTTTAATTTTATACATTCAACCCGTTTTAATTATTACAGTCTTAAAACTTTTGACAAAATCATCAAATTTAAGCAAACAACAAACTCAAAAGAACTCGAACGTAAAAATAAATAAACATCGTGTACCTTTTGACAATGGACTAATCATGTGATAATGGACGGCGACTCCACCGGCGCTTTCACCAAAAAGCGTAACGCGATTCGGATCGCCATTGAAGTCGGCGATATTCTCATGGACCCAGCGGATCGCTTGGGCTTGGTCTTTCATTCCCTGGTTGCCCGGCGAGACGAGATCCTCCGTGCTCAGGAATCCGAGAGGTCCCAATCTTTCGCATTTATTTGCATAATTAAGACGTGTTTACTCTCGTACAATAAATAAGGATTCACAAGGTGTTTTCGATACCTTATTTATTATTCGCAAATTCGAGTCGATTGCTTTACCGATTTCTAAAAATAAAGCTTATACGAAGCTCCTTCGTTTTATTGCGAATTTCGCGCGAAATTATGTATAAAACTTGTAGAGAATCTCAGTAAGATAAATCATTTTTCGATAAATCTCTTTTAGCCTACTGTTAAAAACCGATAAAATGTTACTCAAACCCCAATCCCGCTAAAAAACGCAAAATCATCGAGCTGACCGGAAGAATACTCTCAGAATCATCGTCACACCAACCTGTAATTCACAGTGACAAGAATAACGTCTTTATCCAGCAGGAATTTCGGATTGTAGAACTCGGAGTGGCCGGCACCAGTGACCCAGCCACCGCCGTGGAACCAGATCATCACCGGGTAGCTGGCGGTGCGCTTCTTCGTCTTCTCGGATGCATCGGGCAGCGTTGGCGTGTAGACGTTCAGATAGAGGCAGTCCTCGTCGCCGACTATCTCCTCCTGGTGTGTGTAGATATTACGTTGGGTGCAGATCTCCGCGTCCTCGCGAGCCGATCGGACGCCTGGCCATGCCGCGGCGGGTTTCGGTGGCTGCGGAATTTATTGGATGATTTTGGATTGTTATAGCGGTGTTGTGGATAGATATTTTGGTGAAGGATTGTTTTTATTTAGGGTAAGGGAATTGTGATAATTGATAGCTTGTGAGAATTTGTATACGGATAAGAAATGTTATAGTTATAGATACTTAATGCGGAACAAAATATATTTTATTGAAACTTTGTGGATGGAATAAAGAACGAAGGAATTGAGTAAAACATTTGTTGCGACAAGTGTTTAAATGAGCGGATTTTAATTAAATTTGTATATTAGTCATCATAAAATTAATAGTAAATATTAATATAACCGTGGATATATAATGTAAAGGTCAACGGCAGTTCGTGTCGACGCGCTCATGAACCAGTGCATTTAAATCGCAATTTCAACAAGTTACATTTTCTTACGATTTTTTCGACATTTCGCGTGTTTGATGATGCAATGCGCATATTAGAATATCCCTTATTGACTGATAAGTATAGGCCAACTAATTACTGATATACATGTGTAATTTTAATGTTATTTTGATGTATCAATAAAAAGGTAGGATTTATGCAGTTACGTATTATGTCATAACGTAAAATTACTATCTACTATTTATTTATTTAATGAAACATAAACTAAATTGAACTCATTTATTTTATTATTCAGATTCAAAAAAATTTTTTAACTCGTATTGTAAACATAAACATAACAATAATATTTTAGATTTATACATTTCGACAAAAAGCAGTTAAAACGAGATGAAGATTTATAGCGGGGGGAAATGAAAAGTTGTGTGTAAATTTTTAAAGAATACAATACCCTTATGTTGGTGCATTTATTATATTGGTGGAATATTAAATTTTCTATAAAACTAGTAAATTTATGGAATCGTATACCATATTTAAATCCTTAAAGATTTGCATTTAACTTGTTTAAGTATTATTTTTAATTTTAGTGTAACTTTATGACATTATTTTTAATATTTAATTCTTTTACTTTGACAATTAAAAGTAATGCTAATTTATCCGAAAAAAAAAATTATTCATTAATTTCATTGCTAAGTAGATTTAAAAAAATAAAATTATTAGTAAATTTTTTTTTATTTTGTAATTATTCCTTTTTATACAATGTTAATATTAACAATAAAAATAAATTTCTTCAGATTTACATTATGAAAATTTTTTGTTTGGAACTTTACAAAGATAAGAATAATTTAGTATTTTACCTCGAATCGAAGTTCACCTAAAGGCGGCAACGCATATGGAATTCCTCTAAAACCGAAAAATTCTCGTCCTTTTCGGCTTAGCATAACAGTACCTTCCAAAGTGCCATTTTTTACGTCTGCTAAGGGTTTAAATCCCTCAACAAAATTTATAAAAAATACGGTTCCAAGTAGAAAGTTAAAAAATTTTCTTCTCATGATTACTTATAAGCAACTGAATTAAGATAAATCCTCGGTTACAATCTAGTTGATAAACATCGATTTATAGAGAAATTCACTTTTATCTCAAATAATAAACTGTCCGTTTTTTTTAAATTAATTATTATAAGAATCACTTATATACACAATAAAAAGGTTGAATTTGGAGCGTCTGCAGCAAGTAACACTTAAAATAATAAAAGTAAAAAACACAGATAAGTATTTTTTGACTAACACCTCGGAGAGTCGAGCAATGCGTGTACTCCCTGCGCTGTCGGAAATGTGACTGTGGACTGCTTTGGAAAGCCTACGTACGGGTGGTGGGATATGGATACTGGTATCGCTGCATGGAATCATTTCGTGGAATGAAGTGCATTCTTTTTGCACATAAGTAATAAAATTCATGCGCGCTTGAAGCGCTCAATTTTATTATACGAATCCTTTTTATAAAATATAAATGACCATCTTTTTTTGCGAAAATAAATCAGTGCCTGATTGGCTCTTTGAAATAATTAATTTATTGGTTTTTGTTTATCGTTGGCATAATCATGTTTGTTATAATCAAGAAAATATGTACTGGTCTACTTAAATACATATATTCATGTTTGCATCTTGTTTTCAGGTATTTGGTTTCTCATTGCCTACCTCAAATTTGATAGCGCTGTGTTGTATTTTAATTTTCGAGATTAAGAAATAATTGTAACAGAATAGAATATTTTGTAACACATTTAGAAATAATGGAATTCTATTGTGAAAAATAATTTACTAATTTTTATTTCTAGTTTTGGCTTAAAAATTATACTTTAAATAAAATAATTATTTTTTATTACATTTTTAAAACTAAAATAATTCGAATTTGATGGATTTTTGCGCATACATGCATATTCAATTAACCAAACCAAACTTCACCTTTCTACCACCTTTTCTTTGTTCTAAAGAAGAGAATACAAGCTATTATTGTTATAAAAACTTAAGGACATTTTAGGAATCATTAAAGTTATCATAGTATTCTACAAATACGTTAACTCTCATTAATGTTTAAAATTTATCATTAAATCATTATGAATCATTATGAGTTATCTAAGAACGTTCTTTAATCGTTAAGTAATTACTGTTGTCATTACAAACGAATATTCTTGAATTCTCAAAGAAAGATATTCATTAAACAATATTTTATCATTACAGCAATATATTAAGAAAATAAAATTTATTTTTTGATTTTGTACATTCTTAAAAAAATTTTTTAAACAAATTGCATCGAATGTCCTAAATATTGTAATCCCATTGGTTCTTTTTTTCATTCTTTTAATTTAGCTATCGTCCTTAGTTAAAATTTTTTTATTAAATTTCTAAATTGACTAATATTACTTTTTTAATTTAAAATTTTCAAATTATGTTAAATAATTTTTAAGTAAAAAACCGCTGCCAATACTTTGGCACGTAGCTTCCTCAAGAACAATTTATTGTTCCTATATGTATGTTATATATTTTAAATATTAAATATATAG
>JAPYZB010001637.1:0-13856 GCA_030522745.1 Eupelmus kiefferi | reverse complement strand
TACAAAACTTTAACAAAATTCAAAATTTTACTATGACAAAATTTACTTTTTGAGGAAGCAAAACTTGCGTTTGCATTTCCATATCTAACAATTTCTGTTTTCATTTCTTTTTGTTTAAATTGTATTTTAAAAATATAAGATTTTATTTAAGAATGATACTTATGAATGATAATACATATATTACAGAAAAGTTTTAAAATTTGCTAATCCGTGAAACATGATTGTATATCTGATCAATAAAAGTTTTTTAAAAATGTTTTATAATAAGAAATTGTTTATTTAGTGCACAGATAAACTCTATATAAAAAATTTAATCAAATATCTTGCAAAAAAATATTTAGCTATGAGATTTGTTTTGAATATGAAATATTTAATGTGATTTTCGAAGAAAATAATTTTAGAATACAGATTGAAAATTTTATAATTAAAAAAGTATTCTAACATTATTTGCTTTTTAAAACCTAAACTATTCAATACAAGTGAATTCAATTTTTTTTTTTTATTTTCTTAAAATAAATATTTAAGTTAAAATAATCTCGATACTTATTATACAATTGTATATACAATAATAGAATCATAATTGATCAACTTTCACTTATAATTACATCATCCTCATCTAATGTTTTTCCTTCAGGAAACGCCTAAATCGATGTAAAATATTTTCATTTACAATAACATCAAGTAGCATAAGCTGCGAATTATCTGGATCTGGTTCTGCATTTATTACTGTAGCTTCTTTGTAAAGCCATGCTGAAGCTCTGCTGCCTGATTCGACTCGCATCTTTATTACTTTTCTCCCAGTTTCAGAAAGTATAATTTTTTGAATATTATTGCGCAATATGTCTATACCTGTAATATCAATAAATTCTATAAGATCATGAAACTAAAATAACACATGTTTTATTTTGCCAAGATATTATAGTTTACACGATTAAAAATGTCGCATGAATTCGTCGGACTTTTGTGTTTTTTGATAAAATACATATTTCTGCCGCATTTTGCAAAAAAAAGCTCGTAAACTATAATATATGTAACTTGTTTATATTACATAAAATTTACGTAATATTATCAAAAATATTAAATATTTTTAGATTTTTTTTTAGTCTAATACATTGAATTGCACCATTTTTATCTGGTGAAAAATATTTATTCGAAAGATTTCATTTTAGTTCAACTATTTCACTAGTTTTAAAACTTATGAGTCAATCAAATTTGCTTAACATTTTTTATATTATTTTTTAACATAATAAATACTTTAACATAATGAAATGCTTTAAATAAAAATACTACAAGATTTTAACATCTTATATGCTGACACATTATACATATACTTTTAAATTATTTTAAACTTTCTTTATGTATAATTAAAATATAAAAAAATAAAATAATATACCTGTAGTTTCTGTTGCTGAAATTCCTAAAACCTCTGCTGGAATTTCTCCTGGTTCAATCAGGTCACATTTATTTGCAACTTCAATTAATGGTCTGTCACTATCTATTAAAGATTTTAGAGTTTCGCGAACATGATCAATTTGAGCTTTTTTGTCAGGATGGCTTGCATCATACACATGTACTATAACATCCTGTGAATCACAAGTTTTATTATTCATTTTTAATAAATCTTATTTCTTTTATATTCATTTCAATTTATTTTAACAAAGTAAAAACTTACGGCAATCAATGCATCTTCTAACGTAGCAACAAATGGTTCTATTAAAGTTTCTGGAACATCTTGAATAAAACCAATAGTATCAATAAAAAGGACTTTCAACTTGCAAGGCAAAATGCCTTGGTGTGCAGTTGTGTCAAGTGTTGCAAATAAATGATTCTTTGGTTGCAGTGCCACATCTCCTGTTAAAGCTTTGCAAAAAAAATTTATCTAAGTTAATCATTGTATTGAGAAATATTTATATACATTATGTTTAAATGATTTATTTAATTTTACCTTTGATCAAGGATGTCTTTCCAGCATTTGTATATCCAACAATAGCAACCGTGGCTAAGCCAAAATTTTTTCTTTTATTACGAATTGTTTCACGATGTGCTTTTAGCTTTTTCAAGGCAGTTTTAAGTTGCGATTCTCTTGCTTGCAAATATAATCTTCGTTTTTCTAATAAATTAATCTGACCAGATAATTCACTCATTTTTTTGTAAATATATGGAAGTTCAGCAATTGCTACTTGAAGCTTTGCTTCAGGACTTTTAGCATGACATCTAAATATATGTATAACAAGCGAATATCTATCAAAAACAGGTAAGCCAAATATTTTTTCAAGCTCTAAAATTTGGACATGTTTTAAAGTATTGGTGCTAATAAAAACTGCTGTGACATTCCGTCCACATTTTAATCTTGTGTTAACAGTTTCTAAATGTCCACTATTGAATAATTGTTTTCTTTCTAAGCTCAAAAGAGGAATGCACATTTTATCAACTACTGTCCAATAAGGCAATGTTTCCACTAGGGCAACAGCTTCAACAAGTTGTAAGTCTCGATTAGTATTAAGTTTTTTGTCTTTTCCCCATTTGATATAAGGTTGAATTACAAAAGCTCTGTGGCCCTTAGCAACCACGCCAAGATATTCATTTGATATTTCATTATATTCTGAATTATCTAATTCTCTTTCCTCATCAACTAAAAAGAATGCGTCTTCATGTCTAAATCGTGAAGTGATACACCATAAATTTCTATTTACATTTTGCTTGCTTAAAAGCAAACTATTTTTAACTAATGGCATAAGATTTTTTAAAATAGTATTCATTTTAGACTTTGAGAATAGAATAATTGAATACAAAAAAAAAGAAAAAAATTATGGGCTTAATTGTGCAGCAAGTTCTCGTTTTAAATTCTTTTCACATCTTTTTTTTACATATGTCCCAGAAGCAAAAGAAAGTATCATAGCTGAAACTGCACCAATAGCAAGCTTATATTCCATTGGTATTGGTATTCGTTTGTGAAAATTCCTTAATGCTAATGGAATTCCAATAATTCCTGAAAAATAAAGTAATTTTTATTAGCTATAATATTAAATATTTAGTATGAATGAGATTATAAATTTGAAATAAAAGAAACTGTAATTTCAAGAAAGTGTCTAGGGGACGAAACAGTGTATTGCGAAAACTGCTTTTCTAATAGAAACTTTCAAATAGAAATTTGACATGATAAATTTAAAATAATAAATTCATACTTATAAGTAAGAGACAGTTGTAAGTTGTTTGTGTCTCATAGTACATTTTAATATGTTGCATTACATTTTAACAGAAAATTATAGTGAGTATGCACATATGATTCTAACTTTTAATCGAAATATGTAAAACCGATCGATTTTAAACGATCTTAACACTATTCATCATCCATCACGAAAAAAACGTACCAAACACGTAAGTGTACAGTGAAGTTTTTAGACCCTTTGCGTTGCATTCCTCGTAAAAAAGCTTATTAAGAGCTGGATTCGTGGGTATATCCTTCAGCTCAATCTGCCCGTCAATCACTGTGTTTTGATGTTCCATTAAGCTGGACAATCGGCGATCGGCACCTTGAACGAGTTCGTTGCGAAAATTTGCGTGCACTTTACGTCAGGTGCATAGTATTTCCGCTCCTCTCCCGGCTTATTCACGCGCACTTGCGTAGTTAGTCCCTCGCGCTCGACTTTGAGGTTAGATGTACTTGCCATTACGTAATTCCGCCGGAAAATTATAACTTTACCAACATTCTTGCAGCGGGGAGTGCTATGGAGGGTTGAGCACGTGACGGCCGGACTGTTTTGACTTTATTTGTAAAATTTCGATCTGCAAGTGAAAAAGTTTAGCAAATTTTAGTAAGGATTTGACGAGTGGTCGTTATTCTGGTTTGATTTGTATTTATAGATAGAATTTCCGTTTTTGGTGTATGAAATTGAGAAATATTTAGTTGAAAGTTTAACGATAAATCTCTAAATTTATTACTGCTTAATACCTGTATAAATATTATTCTATAAAAAAATTGAGAAACTACAATTAGATTACACGCAACGCACTTGAGTTTTATTTATATATCAGCGATCAAAAACAAACTATGTATTGGGTGTATTATGTATCTACTCAAACTACATGTTATTTAATCATCGTAATAGAGATAACATCCATCCACTTTAGAAATTCTATCTTGAAAGTTCTCATTGATTCTAACAAAAGCAAACAATTTTAGAAGTAAATGTTTATAATAAAGCAACTAAATAAGACTGCAGCTAAAAATTAATAATAAAATATAAACATTGAACGATGTTTAGTCTTTGTGAATATATAGAATAATTATTTATGCATTAATTCAAAACTATAGTACAAAAATAATTGTCTTATTATACTATTTTCAAACTGGCGCCTGATGGTAGTCTGATCTGATCTCTATGATACATCGTCGTATTATGAGTGCACGTGAACTCAAATAGTTCACTGTGCCACATGTAGATGGCTCATTCACGTAAAAAGAACTGTCTCAAGTCTCAACGAAAGTGTAACTGTAAAAATAATAATTATAGTAAATGCAACAACTATTGCAGGGATCAGAATGAAAAAGAGAGCGCCTTTATTAATTTCTAATACTCTATAATTTTAATATTTTCTTGAATTTCATTAACCGTCTGCAGTAGTCGCTTCTCAGTGTATTATGCTATTAATGGCGTAAAGTCAGATCATAGTAGATCACAGAGATAAGACGTTCTCGGAACATGACTTATACACATTAATGCTTGCAGCCGTTTTTCGCTTAAAAAGCCTTTGCAAAACATTCTTTTAAAAAACTCTAACCGATACAAACCAAAACATTCAATTTCTATAAATCCAGCCAAAATCATACGAAAAATCCCCCCCTCCTCTTAACTCCGGCAAAATTTAAATACCCCAAAAACAAACCTACAAGTGTAAAACAGCCAAGCATAAACATACGCACTCACACATCCCAAGCCCTGCGCATGTGTGTTGCGAGCGAGTCGCGCGAGTCTGAACATATCGGCGAGCTTTTGAGAAACACACACAGTACACACAGAGAGCGGGTATAGAGCGAGCGAGAAGGCGACTTTCTTCTCCCTCTCTTTGCCCAAAGATCCCAAGAGTAGAGCTAGGCGAGTTTCTGCTCCCGTGTGTGCGTGCGTCGTATATACATCGAGAGCGGCGTGTGCGCGCGCGCGCGAGTAGCGCGACTCGTCGAAAGTGCCAAGTTATATACGATAGAGAGACAGTCGCTCTCTCGTCGCGGCGAGTTCAGTAGTGTGGCATGCGAGCTGCTGGCGTGTGCGTGCGATAAACGGCGGCCCGAAAAAACAGTAGCGAGCTCTCTCGCACCTATTAAACGAGACCCACGAAGAGCTCGCAGCCAGCCGCACCTTGTACATCCTGAGTTCGCGGCTTACTCAGCACACGTAACGTCGAGGAAGTGCAGCTGTCTCTGGTTTTTCCTAGCTCTTCGTGTGCCTCTCGGCATGCTTTGACTTGGGAAGTGTGCAGTGCGCGCACGCGAGTGCTGCAGCAGAGAGAGAGAGACGACGCGCCAACTCGCGGTGAGCGGCTGCGGCAGATATGGACGAGGGCTGCTCGCGCAAACGCGAGGACGACCACTCGACTAGCATCGTCATCCCCGAGGCAGCCAGCTCCGGCCCGTTCAGGGATTATCGACGCTAGCTATAGTGTCTGGATAATCGCCGCTTTCCCAGCTCGCGCGCGCGTGTCGGACACAGGCAAAGAGAGTCAAGAGGAGCGAGCCGCGAGAAAGAGAGAGAGCAAGCGAGAGGGAGAAAAAAAAGCGCGCGCAGCAGCACCGCGCCTTGCGAGCCCTGCAGCCCTTGCCGAGAGTTCGAGGTTACGCGCACCGATTACGCTGCTGCTGCTCGGAGCTTCACCAGCCGCTCCCGTCCTCGGCAACAGCAGCGCGCGCGCGGGCTATCAATGGACGCGGCCATGTTTTTTCCCAGCAGAAATCATTGCTACTGCGGCCGAGGCAACGACAACGACTAAGCCACTCGAGAATATACCCGTCTCTCTCAAGCTCGCCCGAGCGACGACGACTCTGTGCATGATAGCTACGTGCGCGCACGCCCCAAGAGCTCAAGGAGCTGCCTCGAGCCACTACCCAAGGCCCTCCTCTCTGGCCTTACTCACGGGGAAGCTGCACCTAACGCCAGTTTAAGGATACAGGATGCCGAAATGCGACGCGAAGACCAAGTACCTGCCGGCCACCTTCGCCTGGGCACTGCTACTCAGCACGACCACGCTCTTCTTCTATTTCCCGTGAGTAATCTCAAAACTTATCATCTCTTCTTCTTCGTTGGAGTTTACGTTGACTTCAGAGATTCTCTTAGGCTCGTTACACTCGATTCAGGGACAGCTAGTGATAGGCTTTTCATAATTGGGATTCAAGGTTTAAGCTCCATTGACGATTGGTTAAGCTGCTGGCTTGTTAAAGTCTTTGCGGGATTAACGGTTTTTCATTATCAAAAAACGTGCAATTGTTGCTACAGTGCAAAGTTTGAGTGTTTTAGAATTTAACGGTTAATTAGATTCATAATTACAGCACAAAAATAATTTAATTTGGGCTACTTTAAAAAGTATACAATTAATACGATGATAATTATAATTTTACATTATTTTTATATTCCAATGTAAGTTGCAAATTATTTGCAATAATTCTATAATTTCGCTCAAAAATATAGAAAGTATGTAGGTTTGTACACACAGGAAAATTAGTTTTGATTAGTAGAAGCATTGCTCATGAAGCAGTATTGTGAAGAGAATGAGTCAGTACTAGGGTGTTATTGTCAAGTGTACCTTTAATATTCTGATAAAAGAAAGCTAACCATTGGTTTAAGTTTAATACATTTTGTAGATAAGAACTTACTCATTGGAGGATAGCTATTTATAGATTCCTTCAAAAATGAAAATTAATATTTCAAGTGCTCTTAATAAATCTACTTTTATTATCTTTTATTCATTATCAAGTATTGATTATTTTAACCTAGTTTTTTTCTGTATTTGTCATTTGGATTTCAATTACTATTTTATGCTCTATCAAGCATTTATTGATCCATTAATATCCTTCCAGGTGCCAGTATTATGTTTCTCAATATCCATGGGTTCCAGCACTACAAGGAGTCATCACATTCTTTGTGCTGGCAAACTTCACACTGGCCACCTTTATGGATCCTGGAGTGATACCGAAAGGTACTGATAAAGACTATTTAAAGACCATTAAAAATAAAAAGTTTAACTAAAATCGTTATAAAATTTAAATTATTTTATTTTATTTTATTCTCAGCTCCACCAGATGAAGACAGGGAAGATGATTTTAGAGCACCATTGTACAAGAGTGTTGAAATTAATGGAATCACTGTTCGAATGAAGTGGTGCATTACATGCAAATTTTATCGACCACCAAGATGTTCGCACTGCAGTGTTTGCAATCACTGTATTGAGGTATGGAAATCAGAAAACATGTAATTTTATTAATTATTATTTTAATTTACAAATTTTTTTTATTTTAGACATTTGATCACCATTGTCCATGGGTAAACAATTGTATTGGAAGGAGAAACTATCGTTTCTTCTTTTTCTTCCTTCTATCTCTGAGTATGCATATGCTCAGTATATTCGGACTGTGCCTGTATTTTGTTTTGGAGCACAAACAGAAGCTCGGTGAAGTTCAAACCATCATAGCGTATCCTTTTTACACTTCAATTACAATTTTCTAAATATTACTTTCAGTAAATTTTTAAATTAATTCGTGCAAAATCTTTAACAATGTTTAATTCCTTAACACTTCTATTAGTATGGTGCTCATGGGAGTAGTAACGCTCCTTTTCATTCCAATTTTTGGATTAACGGGCTTTCATATAGTGTTGGTCTCGCGGGGCCGCACGACAAACGAACAAGTAACTGGAAAATTCAATGGCGGCTATAATCCTTTCTCGCGAGGTTGCCTACATAATTGCTGCTACACACAATTCGGACCACAATATCCGAGGTAATTGAATGCAAACTTCTACACTTTCTATATATATGTATTAAACTTTCTAATTTAAATAAATCACAAAAAGTTTTAAATAACGTACAGCTATTGTCAGAATTATTTTGAATACACTTTTAATCTTGTTTGTGATATTTTAGCTTAATAAAACCTGAAAAGTATTCAGGGAAACGACGCGGAGCTTGTACGTCTGAAATCTCAACGATAGACAGCGAGAACCAGGTAAAAACCTACATGGATAGCAGCAATGGTGTTAGAAATGCCAGTTCAAATGCTTACAATAAGGTAAGAGCTAGAGGCGTTTTGCTTGAAACAATCCATCCCTAAATTCCTTGCGCAGTAGCGTATGCTTTTAACGCTTTGTGCATCAGTAGAGGAGCTTTCTTCTTAATTACTTTTTTATCGATTCTGTTGTTTCTTAAAAGTACAGATGGATACAATTGTGTCGTCGAGCATGCAAATTTAGCATTATTCTTTCTGTGATATCAACATCTGCGCTTTTAAGCTAAAACTTCAAAAATCGTCGATACTAAAGGTAACAACTCCTAATACTCACTTTCTTTTTTATAATCGCATTTTTACTCAGAATTCTGTCTTGACCAACGATACCTCATCCGACGTTCCTTTAAAAGTCTCAAGACACAACTTTTGAGACTTCTAATTTCCCTACACTAACTTACTCTTCCAAACAACAAAAATGGTAAAATACAATGAATTTATGAATTCTTGTAGTAGACGTTTTAACATTTGCTGATCAAATGGTTTTTTTTTTGGAATTTTAGTTGTCCCCTGGTAGAGACGGCTCCGACACAGACATGGAGCCAACTGCTTCGCAATCAGCAGACTGCGAACCCACTCCGCCTCTGCAGAGACACGGTTCGAAAAACAACTTCTTCCTGCCACCTGTGGAGAATAACGAGTCTCCCAGGCATCCTCCACAGTCACAGCATCGTCACCCCATACATTATCCCAGAGGCAGTCCACATCCTAAGCCAAGGTAGACATTTTTGTTTATACTTACTTTTAAATTGTATATACAAACTTTTTTTTATGACTAATTTCTTTCTCATTATTACTTCAAATGTCTTTAAACATATTTCTAACTACTATTCATTGGTAATAATAACTAATTTTGACTTTATTAAAATATTTATCATCAATTAAAACAAGTTTAAAACGATGTTACAAACAAATTTATAATTGTCGCGAATAGCAGTAGTAATTATACTTTATGTGTAATGAATTCAGAACCTTTTTACGAATTTTACGGTAATTAATCAAATCTTAATCATTTATTACATTTTAATAAAAAGAAATCGTTAACAGTATAAATTTTACTTATTTAGATATACATTTTACATTATAAATTCTCTAAATTATGAAATCTAAAATCTGTAGCCGGCTTAAAAACTAAACTTAAATATAGACAAGATATTCTCTATTTTAAAATTTGATATTAAAGAGAATCTTATGAAATGTATAATTTCATTCTCCTAAAACTAAGATTCTATTTTCAACTGTTGCAATAGCACGCTTTGTGTAAATTAATGCTTGTAAAAATAAGTGACGAAAGAATGTCGATCCATGAACGATTGCAGGGGCATAAACGGCTCTCGAAGCCACACGCCGGACCCGCTTGCGGAGTCGAGCGGCTCGCCGGCGACGGGCGGTGGTCAGCGCCAAGGGGGCGCGAGCCCGACCATGCAGCAGAGAATCAAAGCCATCGGCGTGCCAACGCCCCTGGCAATATCCAGTCCCATTCGCAGGTATGCCTCGCGAGTGCCCGACTCCTTCGAAACTACTCTAAGACATTGATATATATATATACATACACTTACGCCCACACACGCATCTGTATAGCAAGAACCCCTCAAGGCAGAAAACTATATATATATTCCAATATACTGATTATATATATACATATCGATGTTTTGTCTGTCGATGTCCCTCGAGCGCGCGCACAAAACTCTCTACCTCTATTGTATATATTTTTTTACTTTTCTTTTTTTATATGACCAATTATATGATTATATTTACGTACGACCAAGCACCGTCTCTTTATGAGAGAAATTGCGTTTTTTTTAATATTGTTTTTATACATACTTTTTTTACTTTAGGAAATGACTTATATTTGTATAATAAATATACTTCTTGCATCTCTTTAAGCGTGTATAATAAAGTGAATGAAATGCGCCTTCGATTAATATTTATATATCTAACCGTAAGAAAGAGCCTTTGTAACTTACCCGTCTCTGCCCGTACTACTATTATTATATATTTATTATTAATATTAACAAAATTTTGTATAAGACACCTTTGCTCACGCTGTCACTTTTGTATCTGTCTCTGTCTTTCTATACTCCCCTGTTTACTATTCTCACGCCCAAAGCCAGCACCCAATAAAGAAGGCAGTCGCTGACTGCACGTACTTATATTTTTTTATTATTTTTTTTACTTTATTATTCATTAATTCAGGGGTTTAAATTTTACAAAACTTTACTGTACACCACTAAAACGTGCATAAAACGCGTATCTTCACACACACATAGAGCAGCTTCTAAATATTCTCTTCAACACACTCGTGGGATTTTCTTTGAAATACAATAATTTGTTTTTCTTTTAGTTGAGATCGAACGAGTTTGTCTAACATTGTGAGTAATGGCTGATTCTAATGCGTTCTTTTCAACAATTTTCAACGTTATTATTCACGTCCATTCTTTCTTTTTTTTCTCAATCAAAGCCACACACTCTCACCGAGAATTTTTGTCACATGTCACGATAAAAATAGAGATTTGTAAACGCAAATAAATCCGCGCGCTAGTAGAGAGCTCGGCGACACCAGTAGTAGGCGTGAGTGGAGCTTTTCGAGCTTCTCCCTCTTTCCTCGCTTCAATAAAAGTTCAAAAAAATAAAGTAGGTCGATAAAATAAGAATACGAAATACTCGTACTGCTTCGCTTTTAGTGTCTATTTTTTACGTCCTGCTTTGTTCGAAATGTATCACTCAGTCCTTGTATAAAATGATTCGCTTATTTAAAAAGTTATAAATTTCAATTATATCGACCACTTATCAAATTTACCACAATTGAACTAACTAGTAATAATTTATTCATAAAACAATATTAAAGATTTTTAAACTACTTTTCAATTGTTTAATAATTTTATAAATATCTTTTAAACCAATGGTAATTTTATGAGGCAAAAAAATTTTCAAAATCATTATTTTTTTTTTTTTTCATGAACTATAATAAAAGAATAAATAAGAAAACAAAGAGAATTATTTCATGGTTCGTTTAAAACCCGTCATAAAAATAATAGTTTTACGATCTCTCGGTAAATTGAGATTTTCACGCGTACTTGAGGGCCTTTGGTGCAAAGGGGAGAAGCGTCGAAGTTCAGCATCCGCGCCGGTTAGATGGGAAAGTTAGCTTGCACGTAAATCTTGAGGAGATTATGTGGTATATAGATAAGTTTGTGTCCCACTGCAGGGGGTGGTAACTGCAAGGAGCTGCTTTCGGCCAGTCACATGTTGCGACCTACTGCAGGTAAAACACGAACTTCGTTTCTGCAAGGACGCCTTTTTTCTCTAGTAGTTTTTTGTTTTTCTCTGTTTATTTTTGTTTTTATTTATTTTTTTTTTATTACAGAGATCGTTTTTGTTTCCCTTAGTTTTTACCCTTTCGTTTAGTCTTTTATTAAAAGCGTTATACTGTCACTGTATTTATTGTATCGCTTCTCTTTCTTGCATATTATGTATATTGTGTTCCATTTGTTATCCTGCGACGAGAGTGCGTTGAGCGTATTGGTATTATACTGAACATTGTAATAATTTATTTATTATATACATGTACTTGTTAGTTGTGCGCAATTGCGTCCATCACTTCATTAACGAAAGAAATTGTCACACGATCATCATTCATCTCTGGCTTTGCAGTCACATCATGGCTTTTCTGCCTATAATCATTCTGTATCACCGCCATCATCTTTCTATTTTATATAGTTGCTAAGAATGATAGCTTATATTTCTCGATTTTTTTAACTATGCAATTTTAATATATTTATCCATGTTCCACTTATTCCTACTTTCTGCCTAGTTTTTTTTATTTAAAAATCACGATTGGTTATACTGTTGGTATTTTAGTAGGTAATAAAAATGATGAGTATTCATTTTAAGCGGAAGGAATAAATAAAAAATATTAACTAGAAACCAATCTTGATAATTATTGACTGCGGTAAGCTCCGTGTTAAAGCACTGATAATTCAGTATAAAAAGTACATTTGCAGAGAAAATATAGTACAATATAATGAGATTAAATATTACGTGTACACGCTGAAAAAATTATTAGAAATTTTATTTAATTGCTCTTGTCTAAACCTGTATTTATGTAAATTTTTTAAAAACTAATTATAGTAATTAAAGTTCTTTTAGTATTACATAAGTGTGTAATGTCATTAATTACTTAAAATAGAATTCATTCAAGTTAAAATCTTTATAAAATAATTTACATTATTAAAAAATATATATATATATTTTTGAACGACATTCTTGTTTTTATTGAAGTGATTTATTGAAGAATTCTTGTGATATTAAGTTTAATCTGGTTAATGTTAATACGCGAAGAAAATCGGCTTTCATCCATGCGGTTACGTTGCTTAATACTGTCTACTATTGCTATGTAAATATCGTACTATCACTTTCTCAATTGCTTCTTGTACACTGGCACTTTAGGCAAGATTTGCTTGTAGCTTTTCTTTTGAATAATACTAAAGTAGTTGAGCTGGAAAAGCTTCATTAACACTAACAATTTATTTGATCTATCATATATATATTTTAAAAATTTTATTAAATATTTTTTTAAATCATTATTTAACTTATTTACACAGAAAAGGCGCGTTATTAATGACCTCAGTGGTTAATCAGCTATTAAAGCTTGTATAAAAGGTTCACCTCGCTTTAAAATTTCTTTCACGCTAAAATAACAATTACTTATACGATACGATACAATCAAAACCTGTTATTATTCGTAAAGTATTGATTTTATATCTCAAATAACTTTGAGTTGACACTAGAGGTAAGACCATCTGTTTTATGATAATTATATACAGTGGATTATTTTGTGTATAATGAACTAAGGTAGCTCGCTCAATATACTAACGATTCCGTTCGTTACT
The DNA here is from genome assembly GCA_030522745.1 of Eupelmus kiefferi. Classification (NCBI taxonomy): domain Eukaryota; kingdom Metazoa; phylum Arthropoda; class Insecta; order Hymenoptera; family Eupelmidae; genus Eupelmus; species Eupelmus kiefferi. Next base: position 695 of record JAPYZB010001637.1, on the reverse strand, counting down.
TCAAACAAACAGTCAAAACTTTCTTGTAAATAATTCCACTGCAGCTCGTCAAAGAGGTATCCTTAACGAAGTAATAAAGTGCCAGTGCGGAGAAGTCAGCTTACTGTACTTGAATGACACATGATTTTTCTGTTCTTTCTGAATGCGCTTCGCTTAAGCGCTGCACCCATCCTCCCATACCAAATCCATCCTCTCTCTCCTCCCACTCGTCCCTCAACCCTCAGCCAGCGTTGAAAAATAAAAAAATCAAATTAACTCCGGACGTGCGGCCGTTTGCTTTCAGATCGAACCCGGGCACCCCGACGCAGGTCCGTCGGCCAGACTTCATCGGCGTGTCCGAGCAGCAGCAGCAGCACCAGCAGCAGCCCGGCAAGTACTACGACGTCCATCAAAACAGCGGCATCCAGCAGAACAGCGGCTACAGTCCCCAGCGGCGCTTCCTCTCCGAGAGCGAGCTCGTGCGCCAGGCTAACGAGCATCCGTACGCCAGGACGAACAACACGGTTGATAATATCAGGGAGCTCGCCGGCTCACCCCAGCGCGGCGTCTACACCTGGAAAGACAACTCGCCCGGCAGCGGTTATCCGCCCAGCGGGCCGACCTCCACGGTCGCCGCCCTAGCCGCCGCGCATCAGGCAGCTCAGCAGCACATGGTGAGTAGTTTTTTGTTTTTGTGTGTTTTTTTTTTAGTTTTT
>JAPYZB010001636.1:0-13882 GCA_030522745.1 Eupelmus kiefferi | reverse complement strand
GTTTATCCGCTAACTGACGACGGTTAATAATCAAAAACTGACGAAAATATGGTGAACTGTCAAATAATAATTCTACGAGTTGTACGAGTATGATGCGAGGGAGGAAGTCGATTATGTAGCTCGTTATATATACTGTATATTCATTTTCATAAATTAAATTTTAATAAAAGCTAAGATAAGAATTATACCATATATATACAATAAAATACTTTTTAAGTGCTTATTCAAATGTTAAAATTTTAAATATTTGTATGCGTGTGCGTGTATATTTATAGTGTGATCCATAAGACACATAAACATATTATACTTTTTATAAATTAAACGAATGTTTAATTATACTGTACAAATAGAATATTAAATAAATTTGTATTGATAAATAATTATTGTACAGATATTTATCATACTAAGACATTAGATCTAAGAATTATTATTAGTAACCTATATTCAGAATGATGAATAACTCTCAAAGTATTTAGCATTTAGCAAAGATGATCTAATCAATATCTTATCTTTATAAGGCACAAAATAAGAACTATAAAAGGAAACTTCTTTGAAAATAAATTAGTATAATAAAATACTTATTAAAAAATATTGATTCTAATACTATAAAAAAAATCATTGCTATTTAATTGTCACTCATTGTTAACTTTCTCAAACTTAATATAACGGTGATAAAAATGAATATTAATATTGCTTGATAAAAAAATTATTTGACTAAAAGAATTACAATTTTATGTTGTTTTTTGAAGCTTATATAATAACTATTATTTTTTTTTACATAAGATTAATTCATTTTAATAGTATTTAGTTATATATGTTATTTCAAATAAGAACTAATTAATGTAATGTAAAACTTTTACTTATGTAGTAAATCATTTTATTAAAAACTAAAATTACATTAAAATTTTTTAATCTTTACTCTATTTAGACAAGTTTAAAGGTAGTTCCATGGTCTCAAATATCAAAGGCAATAGAAAGAGATTCAAAAGTTATAGACACTAGAGATAATCGAAGTACTGCGCTTGACAGAATTCAAATTGTCTCAAACTGAGATAAATACCACCTTCACCTACTTCCCTGAAAGACTTTCGATCCTTGTTATAGATAGAAACTACATTTGATCTTCGATTCTTAAATTCTTGTGATTCTTTCTTTAGATATTTATTATTTTAATGATTAACTTTAAAACTCTTGTTTAAAATTTAAAACAGATTTAATAAATTAATTTTTTTAATATTTAAAAAAATAATATTTTATAGATTAATAAATACAATTCTTAAACATTATGATAATTGCTAAGCTTTTCAATTACTCAAAATATCAAAAAAATATAATAATTTTTATATTATAGGTTCTGCTTCTTGAATTATTCGATATTATTTATAATAAAAAATATATAATATATTTTTGACAAAAAATCATTTAAAATTAGACTTGAATAATGTAGTTTCAATTTAATTTCTTGAAGTTTATTCAAAATTATTAAGGGTACATTGATTTAAATTAATTTTTTCAGATTAATCCTTTGTTGAAAAACACAAAATGGAGTCAGATGCAAGAATGGAGTTAGATTTACAAGTCGATGAAACGATATCACCGTACTTGATGGCTATTCAGTCAATAAGTGGTCAGTCGCCAGCAGAAAAATTCCAGCAGCTGAACTTAATGGTCAAAGAAATTGTCCAGATTTGTCAAGAAACTGGTAGCCAATCAACTCTCGTAATCAAATCTCTAGGAATCCCAGAAGAATTACTACCGCTCGTTCAAATTTTCGTAGGAAATGAATTAAAATCGTGTGAGGCAGTTGTAGAAGCTCTGAAATCTTCGGATCCCGCTGTTGTAAATAAGGCTATAAAAGCGAAATGGTTTTTCGATGGATCAAATAATTATGTTACTGCTGATTATTTTAAGGCCAATATTTTATCTTTTGCATCAATGCGCACCAGATTAGACATTATAAAAGTATTACCGCGTGGATTAGAACGCACAAAAGAAAAAGCGGAAGACTTTTTTAAAACTTTCTTCGAATTGTATGGTCTTGAACAATCTTTTCCATTTCTCTTCTATTGCAGAGATGACTTTATAATTGATATAATTTTAAAACATAAAATGGTGCTACCCATAGAAGATTTGCATGATCTGTATAAAAAAAATCCTGAGCTTGCTGTCCGTTATCTTCATATAGGTGATAAAAGTGAAACTAATTGCAATGGCCGAAACCTTCCAGGTTTCAAACGATCTAATTACACAAAATTTTTTCCAAAATTAATTAAACATTACGTTAATGACTACTTACATTTTACTTCTTACATGACCGCAAATTATGTCAAAATTGGCAAAAAGCGTATTAAATATTTATTCGAGAACGCCAAAAGAACAATTATTAGTAAGGCAAAAATTTTTAAAAATATTTTGCCACTTAAAGCTTTTCACGACTACTTAACGAAAGAAGAATTTGAAGAAATGTACGGGAAATCTTTTCCAGAAATTTATGCCTTTAATTTTGAAGAAATGTTACGTTTTTTAAAATACTATCCTATAGAAGAAAGATTAAGCTTAATGGCAAACAAATACCGAGAAAAATACGATAAAGAATTATTAAATAATGTTGCTAGAAAAAGTCTCTTTACATCTGAAGTCTACAATTCACTTACACCACAACAAATGGAAATGATATATTCAAAAACTTTTCCAGAAACGTTATATGGTTTTCAAATTCATGTAGAAATGAATTACTTGAACTGTTACCCGCTGGAGAGAAGACTTAATTTATTGATAATGAATTTTCAATCACATTTCGCACAAAATCTATTTGATGATATTAAGTTTATTAAAAATGAGCGATTATTGAAACTTGTGACAGATCACGAAAGAGCTATCTTAGCTGCAAGAATAATAACTCTTTGTAAGGAAAATTCAACAGAATATTATACATGGTGTACGTATCTACCAGTGGAAGAATCGTTACAAATTTTTAAAAGATCTCTCAAATCTTTCAGCGTACGCAAAAGAACGCAAACAATTAAAACAATGATCTATTGCTGCAAAGTTTATAATAGTCAACAGCACTTATTAGAGATTTTACATTACGTTTATGATAATTGCAAAAATGAAAAAGCATCAATGTTGTACCAAATTTTAGATTATTTTAAAGATCAATTTCCTATCGAAACTTTAGATGATTCAAATTGGACGTTATTTTTTAAAATATTACAAAGAGCTTATATTAAAGATGAACTTTTTCGTGCTCCGAGACCACTTTTGAACAGTATTTTTCATGGAGCACTATTATACTTATTTTTACAATTAGAAAAAGAAATAAGAAACGATAATATTGAAATCGATTTAGATAAAATAATTAACATGTATCTCGAATACAAAATTGAATTATCTAATTACAATGAAAAATGGACAGTCTTAGAAAGATACCCAAAGTTTCAAAAATTGTTTGTAGAAAAATGTTTACAAATAATTCCACAAAAATATCCTGAAGAACATAAAATTTGGAAAATAAGTTCAAAAAAAATTATAGTGTTATCTTGTTTATTACAGATATTACAAAATTTTAATAGTTTATTAAAGCTTGAAATTAAACCTGAAAGTTCTGAAAAAGCCGAAATAAATCATATGATGCTAAGAATAAAAAATTATCCTTGGTTAATGAAATCTACAACTGAACTATTAGTATCAAACAATAAGGAAAATGTAAATTATATCACCTCATTTAAAGCTTTGGTGAAGGAAAATGATTTAGAATTTTATTCGTCTATCGTTACTGAACCTGTTATTATAAGAAATTATAGTCGTGAAATCCTCTCCGGAATAGCATGGATACAATTGAAGAATGATAACCAAGCGGTTCTTGCCAATTGGGAAGAATACTTACAAGAGTGTCGTAGATTATTACGTTCTAAGCACGGTGCTAGAGCAGCGAGGCGATTTATTTTATCAACAAAGTGGCACAGTGCTTTGCCGTTTAAATTTATTGAGCGCTGCTCGCTTGAAATCGAAGAAATCGGGAGTCTAAAAATTCTGGGACTTCTTCTCGAGGGCGATGCTTTGAGTCATACTTTATCACGATACATTCCTACGGAACCTCGAGTCAATACTCACGATCTAGATGCAAGAAGACGGTACAGACTCGCCAAGTCAGCGATAATAGCTATTAATTCATCGAATACACCGGTTCCATATGAGTTCTTATTGCCCTTCTTTCAAGGTGAGTACATAAAATTAGGGGCGAAATCGGTAATAAGTCTTGGAAGACGCCTCGAAAAATCAAAGGCGTTTGCGTTTAGTAAGGTTCTGCTCGACAGGCCTGTTTCAACAAGCAAACGTGGAGTTCGATTGGTCTTTCAAATTGCCTCCATTGAGGAACTGCACGAATTTTTGACATATATCTTCATGAACGAAAATCGTCAAGTGTCGCCGACGATAACCGGGATAGTGGTTAAAAATACCGTTCGATACTTCAACAGTATTCCAGATGATAGAACGTGGGCACTCGTAGAAATTTGTATCAGAGGATTAAAAACCTACGATGTTCAAGCATTTAAAATACTTACGACTATGAAATCGATTTGCAATAAGTACGCGCCCCGGTACGTTACAGCATTATTGGACAAAGTGGAGGAACTTGCTGATAAGGATAACATGAATCTGGAATCGAAGGAGAAATGGATTAGGGCAGTTTTAGAAAATATAGATATGGATACGATCCCATTTTTATCGAAGCAAATAGTTATGAATATTTTGAGAAGATACTTCTTTAGAGCGGATACTGCACATATATCTGCAGGGGCAGAGAAATTTGCAAATAAACTTTTTTCTCGACACTTTATGGGTACGAGTAAAAGCTTGTAATTCAAAAATGAAAAAGAAAACTAATGAATTGTTTAAAACATTGTATCATATATTAGTATAGGCATTAAGTATAGTTTTAATATTTTATAATATGTATTTTGAATTTTTTTAATTTTCTGTGTCATAATAAATTTATGTTTATATCTCTAAATATTTAATCATATAAAGAAATTTTTAAAATGTTAATGAATGTATTTCAAATAACTTACAATATTTAGTTTTGTAAAATACTTTGTTTTAAGAATTTTTGTTTTTAAAATACTTAAGTATATTTAAAGTATTTGATTGTATTTTCTTAATTATTATTAAAGCAAACAGTACTTATTTGTAAACATATTATGAATCAAGCATTAAGAAGCGAGGAGTACAAATGACATACGTTAATTTTTGTTCTGTAAAAATATAATTTCTAGGATATTAGATAGTTTAACAATAAGCAGGAAGAATTTAAATAAAAATTATACAAGTTATCATTTGAAGTATAAGTTTGCTCTGCAACTCTAGCGGCCACCAAACAAACTGAATAAGATGGCTGACTGATTTTTTATGTATAAACAGTTGCAGAAAGAATTGTTCAAATAAAATATAGTTTAGTAATGTAATTTTTATTCAGGAGAGTACAACGGTTCATAGATTATTTAATAATTATTATTACTACATTAATTGTTATTTATTTTCAAATTTAAGGAATTTTATCATAAGATATAAAAATTTTATCATATCATATTTTATCATATGATTCATTCAATAAAATAGGATTGCTGCAGCCTTGTTTGGTATTTTATTTGATTGCCCAATACCCGGATTTTTCGGATGCTATAAAAATTTTATAAAAAAACTAATTAAAAATAGCAATTATTAACATACATTTACTTTAATTATTTTTGAATTTTTTGAACTAATAAACAAATATTATTTATTTTTTTATTACCGACTCAATCAGAAGTAAAAATTACATATATATCTTAAAAATGTAGATATTACATGATAATAATATTTTTAAACTCATTATTGGTATGATTCATTTTTTAAATTATGAAAAAAAGTCAGTTTCAATCTAACATGTAGCTTCAACTCTATGATTCATCCCACGAGGTAAACAAAGCAAATATAAAAGCTCCAATAATAAACGCTCCTAGAAAAACCTGCATTCGGTCACACTCGAAAAATAAAAGCCGACCTCATGGCATTTCCGAATTCCCACACATCCAGTCTGAAAACATAAGGTAAGTATAAGTACAGCAGAAAAGCCGGCAACGTTCCGCGCAAATTTCGGAGCAGCGCCGATGACGTCAGCCTGCGCGCTGGGAAACACCAACTCCCGTCTACAATACAAATATACACGCTCTCGACTCTCGCCACGAGGCGAGGTAAATAGGAGTATACACAGAGCCGTAAGTGCGCATGCGCGGCGCGGCTAGCCCTACATATACAGAGGCGACGCTCTCTCGGCATTCCGACAGCCGCGGAGCAGCTGGCCCGTGCGCGTGCGGAATCAGTCGGCTGCGAAATACTGCGATCTTCCAAGTGCTGTTTTTCCTCGTGAATAGTCCAGCTCGCGTCGACGACGAGTCGTCTGCTGCAGGTGCTGACATAGTGATTACTGAGATAGTGCATTGATCGAGGAAGATTCACGCAGGGCGAGGAGGCCGCTGCTGATACAGTGAGACGTGACGTAACGTGGCGGCGCTCTTCAGACCTTGAACACGGAGCCTGCACGACGACGCTGTCTGTGTGTGTGTCCGTGTGCTTTTCACGCTGCATCAGGTGCGTACCTTCGGAGGGCTCCTGAGGGTGTTTATTCGGCGTGCTCGAAAAGTTGAATGACGGAGATGCCGAGGTTTTTTTGTTTTAACGAGGCAGGCTATATTGTGTAATGTTGTGAAACGGGATTTGGCTTTGCGTGTATGTGGGGGAAATCGATATGCGGGGCTCTTGAGATGTAATTGAGCAATGACACAGTCTGTTTCCAATTCTATTAACAAAAGTAGACCTTTTATTAAATTACGGAGACGAGAATTTAAGTTGTTTTTTATGTTTACGATGAGTTTTTTATTTTTAATATTTGATTATTCTACGGCAATAATAAGATATATTTTGCAAATTACAGTGTCCGTTTTCAGCATGAAAACGTATTGTTTTGGAACTGGCTCAAATGTCGTCAGGGTCTTGATTTTAAATTATATTTAGGTTTTACTTACCGGCTACATTTAAGAATAATAAAATAACATTTTTTTGCAATTAGCATAAGATAACCAACTTTGTAATTTACGCAAAAGCTTTTATTTTTAATAAACAATCGTTACAATTAAACAAGTTAAATTTAAATTACTCATTAATTAAATTTGTATTACACTAGATTAAATCGTACACCGAGAAAATGAATTTTTCAAATCTGTGACATTTTTATTATATTTTTCCTATAAAATTATTTATTTGATTATATAAACTACTACTATTTTATTTGGAAAAAATATTTTAGAATTTCGTATTGTTTAAATTTTTAATAAATATAAAAATTATTGCAAAAAGATTTAATTTTTATAACATTTTTTATAATTTATAATAATTATGAATAAAACGTTTCTTCTATTAGTAAGTTAAGCAATATTTTCTTTTTTCAGATCGAGCCCTCCTTCTGTATTAAAAATGGAGCATTTATCAAGAAGTTATTTATTCGCGATTCAAAATATTCCAGGAGAATCTCGGCGAGAAAAATTTAAAGAAATTGGCCAAATTGTCAATCGAGTCATCAAGTCCATCCAAGATGAATCCGATTTTACGAGTGCTGCTAATGCGCAAAAGGTGCCGACCACTTTAGTGCCTTTGATAAAAGTTCTTGTCGCGGTTAAAATCAAATCACCTGCATTTATAATTGAAGCTTTGAAAACGGACGATGTATATTTAATAACAGAAGCTCTCAGAGCCAAATGGTTTTATGATGGTAGTAACAAAATTATAACAAATTACAAATTTTACTCAACTAGTATTTTGCCTTTCGTATCAATGAGCACGAGAAGAGAAATTATAAAAAGATTGGCCATAGGTTTAGCTAATGAAAGTGCGTTAGCAGAAGACTTTTTCAATGGTCTTGTAGTTGACTACGGAGTGCAAGAGGCTACCAATCTACTGCCAGTTTGCAGAAGTGAATTTATTTATGAATCGATTGTTAAGCATAAAATTCCATTAACAAACAAGCTTCTTACAGTACTTTACCATAAATATCCAGACCTAGTATTACGTTACTTAAGATTTGCAAACCCAAATGAAAGAAAAGATGAAATTAGTCGAATTATGTTTAGAGTCATTGATATAAACGATTACGAGCATTTTTTGCCACTATTAGTGACAAAACACCCTCAGATATTCGTGGAATTACAGGAAATTTGTCACACTTCTGCCAGTCTAGGACATAGACGTGCGATGATGTTTTTGAAAAATGCAAAACAAATTTTAATAGAAAAGCCAAAAGACATCATTGAACTGATGCCTTTTAAGCTAGTCTGCGACAGTTTAACGCAAGAAGAATTTGAAACGATGTTCGGTAATCTTTTCGAGAATCGATGGGATATGTTTAATGTTGACGATATGTTGAATTATTTAGAGTACTACCCTGAAGATAAAAAAGCCACTCTTCTTAGGAGTAAATGCAAAGACAAATATGGATATGATCTTTTTGAAAGAGTCGAAAAGTTAACGCCTAAATTTTTACTATTACTGCCTAAAGAAGAACGTTTTACACTAACACGGAAAATAGTTGAACATCGCCACAAAATGGAAATGTCAGATTCCGAAACGTCTTGGTGGTGTTATTTGCCTATCGACGAAGCCATTCCAGCTTTAAAGACGCAGATAACAAGAAATTGGAAGTCTTATAAGCAGCAAAATCTTTTTTCTCAACTTATTTTTGTGTGCAAGCTGAACGAAAGCAAAGAGGCTCTACTTGACGTTTTAAGGTATGTCGATGAAAAACACAAAAATGAAAGATCTGACATAATATGCAGCATGTTAGATAGTATCGCGCAAGAATTTGATCTTAGTACCTTTGACGAAAGGTATTGGAGCATTTTATTTAGTATTATTAATCGAATAAAGTTAAAAAAGGAGACGGCAAGAGATTATTGGGTGCTAATAAAAATACTTAAGAAAAACGTTCATTACTGTGTAAATCATAATTTACCTTACGATGAGATAATCGACCTTATAATCAAGCTATTTTTAGAAGGGCGTGTTGGTGTATCATGGTTATTACTCGAGGATGAAGCAGAATATGAACGAAAATATTTAGACGCCTGTTTTAGGCACAATTGCTGGCTAAACATGGATTATAAGAAAAATGTTGTTGAAGGTATTTACAGTTTTAATGAGCGTCACATAAAAGGTAATAATTCGATACAAAGATTTTCTATAAAAGATTATCCAAATTTGTTAAAAGTAGTTGAAGAAACTCTGAAAAAAGAACAAAACGAAGAGTGCAGTTGGATTATATATACCAAAGAAAAACTGAAACAGCATGAACCCGAATTGTATAAAACGTGGTTTCTTAATGAAAACAATACTCATTCTGATTCCTTCGACGATGATTTATCCTATAAAGCAGAAAAAAGTCCATCAGAAGTCAAAGAAAAAATTATATATCTCACGGAAGCTATAATTGCGTTAAAAAGGAACTATGGCGAAATCAAAGACAACTGGCCTCGATACTATGAGTGTTGTAAAAATGAAGTAGGTTCAAAAAAACGTAGAAGAGTTAAACATTTCCTAAAAGCTTTGCGCTGGTACCAAGATGTCCCTATCAAGTTCACTGAGCGAGCTATTGAAGAAAAAAACTTCGACCTTTTGGGTTACCTTGTCGATGGCCCGACATTTGCTGCCTTGGCTCAAGAATTTTTACCAAAGGAATCATCGAAAGATAAAAATACCAGTTATCTACATGCTTTACAAATCACTGGAGCAATTAGGAATACAAGTAGTCCTATTCCTATCGATCTAGTCCAGAATTATCTTCAGGCGCATTATATGTACTCTTTTAAAAATTACATCAATGATGGACTTAAACTATGGTCTTATGTATCCTACCGTACTTCATGCGATAAGATGATTGTGTTATCAAAAAATCTAGCAAAAGATAGATTTTTCATGAAAAGACATGCAATACGTTTAATAAATGCCATGGCTGCCAGTAATGAAGTAGTAGATTTCTTCACAGAATTATGGAACACTGAGCAGCACCCAATGATTCGTGAAATGTTAGCTAATAAGGCAAAGCATCTCTTTACAAGGAGGCCAAGCGAAAAGACGTGGAAACTAATGAGCACTTGCATAGAAGATTTATCCGTTAGCGAAGATAATATTCTTCTAAAACTAATGGGCGTTAAAGCTGTTCCGACAGAATTTGCGTCTCCATATGCAGAGCAAATATTAAAGAAAGTAAAGAATTTCGTTCAGACTGGGTTGTGCAATTACGATGCTGCAAAGATACTGGACCAGCTTTTTGAAAATCTAAAATCCAATTGCACGGATCAATTGTCAGAAAGCTTCTACAAAGAAGTGATTAACTACTATCTGCAAAATCTTCATTTGGAATTTAATCATGCCGATCGGTTTATAGTTAAAGTTTATTTACATTCTTCTAGTGTTCATCTTGATGATAGGCTTAAGCACCTAACGCATTTGTTAAAAACGGAGTCAGGACGCTGGTACGAAATGAGTTTAGCAAAACGAAAACATTCTCATAATTTTGTAGAAAGTATCGTGGAGATCACTGTGTACCAAGTAGCAAAAATGAAAGGAAGTTTAAAGTTAGCGGAAAATTTATTAAATATTTTTCAAACAATTTTTACGCCTTATCAGCATAGTTCTTCACATATTATGTTATTTTTATGCGTCGAATATTTGCGAGTTGAACCTTCGCTTAAAAATTTTGGAATAAATATAAGCAGCAAGATAAGCATTTTGATTGATAAATATACTCCAGAATATTTCATGTATATTGTTGAAATCATAAATAAATTCATTAGTGATTTCAATTCTTATGAATATTCAACAACACTAAAACAACGACAAAACTTTTTAGAAGGTTTAGTCGATAGTAATAATGTACATGGTCTTCTTATTGCAGCTAAATTAATAAACGATAAATTTGTAGGTGAATGGGATCTTCAATACAGTAAAATACTTCAGCAACTGTCTGAGGTCGATAATCCAATTGTTCAATCTTTTTTATAGTGCAAAGGCGATTTTAAATGTGTTATAATTAAAAGATATTTATTTTTTTTCATACTTGTAAATATAATATAATTTAAAAAATTATGATTGCACAAAAATGGGATACATCCTATTATGTGATACTGAAGCTATGATAGGTTATAATGTAAGCAATTAAAATATTAGAATTTATTTATTTATAATAATCAAAATAGTACGTTTTTATAGAATACTATTAATAATGTAAGCAACTATAAGAATGTTTTATACCAATAACATATATTTTATTGCTAATGTATATTTTTTTACATTAAAAGAATAAAATACTATAAATAAATGCCATGAAATAATAAAAAAAATAGTGTGTTTTGATGTTGATAAGTTTCATCAAGTCAAAATTTATTATCTGATGATGAAGAATTACATGTAATAAAATAATAAATACTGCCTATGTTTATTGAAGTTTAACAAGTGGTTTTTAATTTTATACTTTCACACCATCCTTCCAAATAACATTAAAATAAAAATTTTGTTTTTAAGTTAAGTACCAATTCCCTACAAGTTTCAAAACACTTATTATGGCGGTTCCAAATATAAAAGAGTTACTTTCAATAAATATCAATAATACTTTAAATTCATATCAATAAACTATAGTAGATAAATATAATTTATAAAGCAAAGAAAACTAAGATAATTTACTTATTCATAGCAAGTTCGTTTGCTCCTATCTACAATAATTCCGTCATCAAATTAAATTCAATAAAAGTGAAAATTTTTTGCTTGATAAGATCCTGCACATAAATCCTATCTATTTACACGATAAATATTTATGAAAGCTGAATAATTTTGGAAGAAAAATTTTCAATGTCGATTAAGTGCACTGCGTGTGGAATACTCACATGTGGGATCGAATCCTATAATGAAGTATGGGCAAGGCGCGTAGGCCGTCGTTCCTGCAGGCGTGTTTGGCCAACAGTTCCAGCCGTCGAAAAGTCCTGGACAGTAGGGTTCTGCACAGAGTAAAAATTGAATTAGCATTCGCATTATGAATTTTTAGTGATTTTTATATATAATACACGTTTTCTATTTTACTTATTTATGTTTTTATATCTTGTTCATAATTATTAGACAGTTAATTTAAATTTTTACTTTTCTCTAATTTTTTATAAATTTTACCTTTTTTATTTAACAATAAAACTTGTTGAATTGTTTTGAAAGTAAAAAGTAATTAATTAAAAAATTTAATATTCTTCCATAAAACAGTGATATAATAAAAGTTTATAAAGTATTTGGATAAGGCTTTTAATACAAAACTTTATTTTAAATATTTACACTGCCGCAGTATACTGTTAAATTTCATAAATTTTAACTCCGACAGTGATAAAATGGCAAAGCTAAGCGGTTTTCAAATATATTAAAGGTCGTAAGTAAAACAGTAATCCAAAAAGCTTTTAAATTTTTTATGGGAGAACATTTTAAATAACTTGTTCAATCTGTTTTCTGTAAAGTAAATTACAAATATAATAACAGTTTTGCATCTGTTCAGCTCTTTATTCTCAGCTTTGGATACACTTTTTGAAAAATTTGTTAGAAATCCATATCTGTCGGAAGAAATAAATTACATTAAAAAGTTTGAGAATAAAGTATATTATTAGTCATTTTATTTAGAAAAATTTTTGAAACAATTATATTACCAAGTTTTTTAATAAACACATTAGAAATATATTTTGAAGTGTTTAGAACAAAAATGCACTAACTATACACAATTAAAAATTTTTCGTCATTTTGTATATATTTGATGAAAATCGTACGCTGTCTTTATTTGACAAAAAGGAAATCATTATGAATATTCTACGACTATTTGACGAAAAATATTTGTTCTTTAAATGTTTTTATTATATATTTATATTGTGAAAAATTTACATCAATTTTAACGAATTATGAAGAATGAAATACTTTAACTGTGTTGAAAAATTTTATTTAGATGAAATCGAGTGTCAAATTTTGTATAGTCACATAATATATTTTTATAGTACAATGACTCCATTATTTATATATGAATAGTATGGAAGGCTCTGTTGATCGCCATAAACTGATCCTTTAATTCTCATTTGTCATTTGTCCAATATGGTATATTACAGTTAAAGAATTATTCTTCTTTCCTTAAATAATGTATTTTTATTTTAAAACAATTTTTCATGTTTCAACTTTAGTCTTCAAGTTTTTCACATAATACATTTGAAAAAGCATTAAATAATTAGTCTTACAAAAAAAGAAATTTTAAAATAGCTATTAAATATCCAGAAACGTAATTTTTTCACATAATTGTACTTTTTAATTTATTTATAAGAATTTCACAAAAAGTTTTAGCTTTTAAATTTTCATTAATTAAAAATTGATTAAATCTTCTTTTTACACATTCACATATTTAAAATACTGCAGGTTATCCCTGGTAGAATCTTAACGGTAATCTAGCTAATTTACCGTTAATTTTGACGAATTGACAGTAAATTAGCTAATTTATCGTTAATATTCTACCAGGGATAATATACAAAATATATCCGACAAGTGAAATTTTTTTTATTTTTGTTTAATATTCAAAATTAAAAAAAATTTAAAATATTAAAAAAAAAAAATCGGTAATATACACCAAAAAAAATAATTGCAACTACCTAATCGGCTAATCAAAAAAGGTTTTAAACTACTAAAAAGCATCCCAATATTTTATAAAGTTGATTATATATTCTTACGTATATTCTATTTGACAGTAGAAAAAATTATTTTGATTAATTAGTGATACTAATTAAAATTT
>JAPYZB010001635.1:0-13882 GCA_030522745.1 Eupelmus kiefferi | reverse complement strand
ATTACGCTTCAATTATCTCTATTTACAACGTTCGAAAAATTAAAAGTGTGGTATAGACTAAATACGGATCTCTGATATATTACACGTAAGTAATAAAATATGTATATGAACATCTAAAATTTTGTAATCGTCGGGTTATCAAATTTTAGGCGCGATATCGCGCAAGATAATGAATTGGATAGGAGGCGTTGCAGTCGAAAGTCGGTCAGACAATTTTATTATATTATGTGTTTCACAGGTAGGAGATCCCGAGTGCCGTGCATACCTATCTAGAAAACATTGGAGATAAAAAGTGATATGACGTGTAAATTTGGCAGTATTAATGTTGAGCCTTGATCTGCGAACGTCAAATAAGATTAGATCATCTAGCTTTTAGACTGCAAAAGTCAATACCACATATGTTTCGAGCGTTTGTATATAAGTATATATTATATAAAGTATCCAAAAAAATTGTAAAAAATACTTTTAATTAATGGTATTTTAAATGTAAACTTCTTCCAAGTCTTTGAAATTACTAATATTATAATTTTAAAAATAAGCTAATGAAATTAATAAAAATAAACTGAAATTTTTCAGGAGATGGGGTAAAATTAAATAGAGATCTTTCATTATTAATTTTAATATTTATTTTTTAATGAGGTTCCAAAGTTAAAATAAAAAAATTTTTTACAGTCAATTTACAATGAATAAACTAAGTTTTTTAAATTAGTTTATTGATATTACACATCTTATTTCTCATCAAAAATCACGCATTCATGACCTACTTTCCCAGTGGTTATTATTAAATGGATCTATTAAAAAGGTAAACTGTGTTTGTCTATTGCCATGATCGTGTAACCTAAATTTTTTCTTGAAACTTTTTTATATTAAATAATATTCTGTCTTATATTAGTATTTTTATTCATCACAATCATACAAAGATAATTTTAAGTGCAATTTAATTTTAACTTTGTTAATATTAATTACGGGATCTTGTACACTAAGATTTAGAAAAAAATAATTTTTCTACAAAATGCTTTGAAAGTTTTTGTAATTCAACTTTCGAACATTGTCTATTCCTTGGTATGTACAATAGAAATGCTTATTGATGAGATTTAATCAGTTTCAACTGATTTACAACATAATATGTTTTTTCAATTATAGAAAAAAAATGAAAAAACAATATTTTAATTCACGAAACTTTGAATATTTTATAACATAAAAATTAATCTTTTCTTACTTATAATACTAATCTTAATATTTTACCGTACACCAACGCACTGCACTTTTCAGTCACAGATTTTATAGTCTGTCTATTTTTGTACGCAAGACATTGAAATTTAAAATTAATTTCTTTTTATTTTACATGTGCCAATGTTCGTTCATAAACTTAGTACAGTTATCACTTCAGTTCACACTCTACCGATGTGGTGAATCGAATGTAGTCCCAGAAGGAGCAGGATCGTTACTGACTGGTGACACACCTGGTGGTACAACTGTTGAAACAGGTGGAACTGTTGTCGTTGATGTAGTTGCTGCTGCCATTGCTGCTAGCTCTTCTTCTGCCTTCTTCACTAAGTCTAAATCACTTAATGAACTTAAAGTACTTTTAGTTTCTTTTTTCGGAGAAGATTGCACCTCTGAACTTAATCTGTTTGCATTAGATGTTTTACTATATGTTGGTGAATATTTATCTTGATTTTGGTAAATAGTTGAATTAACCGATGTTAAAAATGTTGCACTAGGTTTCGATGGAAGATATGGATCCACTTTGGAATTTTCTTGACGTTTGACATTTGCCAGAATCTCTTGAAGATTCGGTGGGATTGTAATATTTGAAACTTTCTCCAAAATAGGCTGGGTCAACTTTGATATTCCTGGTGGTGGTGGAGTGAAAGACCCTGCATCTGTTGGACTGTAAGCCTCTACAACTTCACCAGTGTTTGGTGGATCAAGACCCAAACCCTGAAATTATACAAATAAACAACCATTAATTTCATGTTATTAAATATGACTATTTAAGGCGCTTAAAATCTGTACTTTCTTGTAAGCTCATATTTTGCTGATTTTTACTTTATCAAAATGTATATTTATTATTTTGAATATGTATAATTATTTAAATCGTTTTTATTAAGTGTATATCATATTTGAATTTATAAATGCAGTCTGAAACTAAAACATGTGTATATATAGATTGATGTATACAAAATTATGAAAGTGGCTTACTTTATTTTTAAATATTTTTTTAATAGATGTTCTAAAAGATTGCATTCGCTTATTAATATATCACATTTTTACTATGAAAAAAACATCATTTACTCAATGAAAAACAAGCAAATAAACTTAAGATTTAAAAAAATATATTTATTATTCAATAAGATAAAGTGTATATATGTATGTATATCACAGATAAATTATCACAACCTGAGCTTCACGATAATCTCAAGATTATACAAAAAGGTGCAGAAAAGGTACTTGCTCCCTCTCAAAATTTTATTTTTAAGGAAACAGAAAGAACCAGACTTGCAGGGATCTGGAAGATCAGTGTGGAACGGGATACAGAGAGGGTATGGCAGAAAACCTTTATTTACACCGAGTGTAACGTAGAGAACAAGAAATGCTACAGATTGCGCTCATTTAGGCCCCGTCAGGTAAATCTCTCACCGGTAGAGTCGTCGAGGCATCGCCAAGGAACGACGAGCTAATGCTTTGTTCTGCTGCTAATGTAATACTAATAATCTGCTGTTTTTCTTCCTCAATCTGTCTGCTCAGTTCTTCCATCTTACGTTGTAATTCGGTCGAGCTCTTAATTGGAGAAATGGCTGTCGTATCCGCAGCAACTTGTGGCATTTTCAAGCTCGACGATGACGAGAGTGCATCTTCGTCGTCGAGGGCTATATCAACAGGTTCGCCAGGACTGTAAGGCTCGTCGTCATCATCGAGTTGCATTTTGTCTGATGAAGAAGAAGATTCGAGAGTAATTTTGGATGAAAGTTCCGGCACGATCTTTGATATAACTGAGAAGCTCTGTTTAACTTCTTGTGTAACCATTCTGATTTGAGCAACAGGCCTTGGTGAACTAGGCGGCGTCATGCTTTCGTCCTTAACGCTTAAGGACATCGGCGGAGGCGTGTAACTCCTTTCACTCGACTGTTGCTCTTTCTTCGCTATTTTCATAGGCACAGGGGTTAGCGCTGGTGGCATCGGTGCAACTCGCTTCTTCCGACTATGCCCAACGATAATTCCCAGCAGTAAATGCTGCCGATTTTCTTCTAAACCTGGCCCGTCGAACGGCAGCAATACCGACGGTAGAGTACTGCTGTTAGAAAAAGGCATTATATAGAAGTCTTTAATATACTGTGAAGTTTTTCCAATCACCCCGAAGCGATTTCGGTTATTCAAGTAACTATACAAAGTGATATAAGGAATCTTTTCTTCATCATTGATTGCTGTCAGCCTAATGATCAGGATCTCCTTGCTGGCATTTTTCTTCATCTTGCTAATATAGTCCCATACGGTGAAAGGACTTATCCTCCCTACCACATCAAAGTGATCAGGTAAATCCTGCAGAAGTTCCTTACAATTACCACTCACATTCTGCGCGATGACAGAGAATTTGGCAACGTCAGCCATGTAGACAGTACCTCGCCATACGGTGATCGTACCCTTTGGTCCCTCATTAACCTTAGGTTCGATGAACTCTTTATTATCGAGTTCCTCGTTAATATCGGGGGTCTTAATCGTCACAGTTGAGCTTGGCTCCCTGTCAGAGACGTCTGATTCGTTGTCTTCGAGTGTGTTAGTCGTAGTCTCATCCTCAATATGCCTCCATAATCTATCTTCAATTGGTTTGTCGGGAGTAGCTGCGGTCACATCGGTTTTAACGCTGTCCTTTTTCTTTTCATCTTCTTTCTTATGCTTGTCCTTGTGATCTTTATGTCTACTCTTACTGTGACTCCTCGAATGACTTCGATGCTTGTCTTTTCTATCTTTCTTTTTATCGTGGTCCCTGCTCTTGTGCTCTTTCGTGCGATCCCTATCTTTGTGCTTACTGTCCTTTTTCGACTTTTTATCCCTACTACGGTCTCTGTCTTTACTATGTCTATGTCTGCTCTTACTTGAACTTCGATCGCGCTTACTACTGTCTTTGATTGATCTGTCTCGCGACCTTCCACGTCGCTTTTCTCTGTCTCTTTCTTTCTCCTTCTTTTTCTTCTCCTCGTCAAGCGATTTAGATTTAATGTCTTCATCTTTATCTTTATTGTCTTCTTCTACAGTGGAGCTTATTGCATCTCCACTAAGCGCCGTTACTATATCTTGAACTGGAGTTTCAGGATCAACTTTATCTATAGCTCCATCATTCTCAATGATCTGTTCACCCTTATGTGTTTTAACGACTATCGATTTAGCTTGAGCCATCAACTCTAGTTCATTCTTTTTAATCATCTCAAGCTGGTGCTTATTTTCCTTCTCGCGCCATTCGGCCAATTCTTGACTTGCCATTTCCTCAGGACTGAGCTTGACAAGAGCATTGGGTGTCAATGAACGGTCGGCAATTTTGCGGAAAAGAGTAAGATTTTTCGGATCCTTAATGTTAAAAAGAAGACTGCGATATTTGGATTTGTATTTCGCGCCCGTATCTTTAAAGAACTTAAACATTTCAAGCTCAATTTGTAAAGCAAGTTCAAGAATCTCATCTTCAGTCAAAGTAAGATCTTTTGCTTCCTTTATCCTTGTGGTCAAGTACTCTGCTAATGTCTTTCTCACAGCCAATCTAATAGGTTCGGTATCAGGCTTTTTAGGTGGCGGAGTTTTCGTTACAACCTGTGGTTGTTGCTGCTGTTGCTGCTGCTGTTGCTGTGGTTTCTGCGGTTGCTGCTGCTGCGGTTTTTGTTGTTGCTGCTGCGGTTTTTGTTGTTGTTGCTGCTGCTGTGGCTTCTGTTGATGTTGATGTTTCTGTTGAATTTGTGGTTTTTGTTGGGAAGTTGAAGGCTTTGCTTCCAATGATTTTTTAACTACTGATGCTTTTGGAGTTGAAGTTGCCATTGGTTTTTGAGGCGTATGTTGATGTTGATTTTGATGTTGATGTGGGTGTTGATTATGATGCGACTGTTGCTGCTGACGGTGCTGCTGTTGCTGTTGAGATTGTTGCTGCTGTAGAGAAGTTTTGATTGTGGTTTGTTTAAGATGAGCCACCGGAGTTTTTCCGGGAGTCGCAGTTGTAACCTGTTTAGGTCGATGCTGAGGTGAGGCAGTTGCCCGTGCTGGCGATACTTCACTTAAGAAGGCGCCTTTTTTCGAGCTAGATGCCAAAACAGTTTGCTTTGAACCTGGTATTTTAGAGAAGACCATTTTGGCTTGACCTGGAGACTTGCCTTCCAGTAGTTTATTCTAAAAAAAAAATTGAATCAAAACAAAAAAATTATAAAAAATTAATATAATTAAAATTGGTGAGTAAATAACACAATAAATAAGTAATAAAAACGAAGAATATCAATGAGATTAATAAGTATTTAGCAAAACATTAAATTCATTGAAATTTATTTCTGTTTTTGTTTTTGCTTTTTTCACTTAGGTATATAAAGTCTGAACGACGTACAGTCTTAATTCCTTGAGCTTGAATAGCTGGAACAGTCTTTCCTCCCAATTGCAAAGTGTTTAAATTATTAGATTTAACTACTTCATATGTCGGGTGCTCCTTGAGCCACGTTTTTAAGTTTGATGCTGTTGGAGCATCTGAACCTAAAAAACATATAAATTTATGAATTTTTATTTCAATAATATTAAACTAAAATTTCAGTAATATTAACACTTTATATAAAATTCTTACCTGTTAAAACTTTTCCAGTCTTTTTCTCGTAAACGATGATTCTGACATCTTGCTTCAACTTAGGTGTATCCGACTTTACTGTTTTTGTTGGCGGTGCGGGAGATGGTTTAGTAGATGTCACTTCAGCGTGCGCCAAAATACATGCATCGGAGCAGTAGATGCTTGACTTCCTAGCCTCTTTTTTACAAACGACGCAATGGGTCACCCCTGTTGATGTGCTCGTACTTTTTCCAGCGTTAGGCGTAGATTTTGTGTCTCCCAACGTTGGAGCATTAGAAACGGATGGAGTTCGATTTTGTTCGTTCGAAGTTGAATCAACGCTATTCCGTTGCCTTTTTGGAGTAGCTTTCGGTTTACTTTCTTCATTTTTCTTTTTTGAACAATTCGGACAAACCCACTCGATACCTTGTTTTTCCATTTGCTCCCCTGTTGAGAGTAAAGATAGAACTGCGTTCAAGATTTAATAAGAAATTCACCTTTTATAAAATTTGTCCTTACATCTAGATGAGATGAACGGTTGTTAGATGATAAATAATTTGTAATTATTTGGTTTAAGTTATTACCATTTTAACAAGACACTGTGCAACTTTTACTTGCACACACTTTTCTCGAGCCACTATAGGGATTGTAACTAAATGGGTAGAATAGAATATATTCGAGAAAAGCACTCGTTCATGCAAATGACATTACATTACAATAACAGATATTGGAATATTAGTACATTTTACTGCAGTCTTCATTAAGGCCTTTTTTAATGAATGAAACAAAAACATGCTGTTTAATAATTTATTTTTATTCAAATTACTTATACATCAATAAAAATTGTTTCATTTTAGAAAAAAAAATTGTTTCATTTAAAAAAAACTATGAAAACTAATAGAATTAAATAATTTTCTTTTAAAAATGAATTATAAGAAAACCTTATAAGCCTTTGAAATAGCCAAAAATAAATTGAACAAAATAAAGACAACAATAAAATATTCTTCAAAGAAAATATTATTTAACCTTCTAAGTCCCAAGGATGGTTTCTAATCCGAATTTTTAAATTATATGAAGTTATGAGTGATTTTTGAATTTAAATTATAACATTACAAATAAAATCACTTGAATACCAAATCTATATAAAAGTACTTTGTTCTATGTATCAATTATATAATTTTTTTGTAGTGTTTACTTTTATTTGTTATGTTGTATAAGACGACAGAAAAATTGAGACTTACAGGGTTTTATTTTAAACAAATCAATTTAACTTGTGAAAATAATATTTTTAATATTTTAATGTAAAATATTAAATATTTAAATACATTAAAGCTGGTTATTTTCTATTCACAATATTTTTGTTCTATAACTATATTTAAGACAAATAGAGAAATTTTATTCTTAAATTTAGATTTTTATAAAAAGTTAAATATAAAATTTGGACTGATTAATAATTACAGTTACTTTAGTTATTATTAATTAAATATAATATTGTCTAAAATTTCATTATACTTGTTCATTTAATTTCATCTTCAAGAGCTTGTAACTTCGAAATAAATTATAAATAATTCACTGTAAAGCAAATTAAAGATAGTTTAATTATTTTTAAAAT
Source organism: Eupelmus kiefferi (assembly GCA_030522745.1). Classification (NCBI taxonomy): domain Eukaryota; kingdom Metazoa; phylum Arthropoda; class Insecta; order Hymenoptera; family Eupelmidae; genus Eupelmus; species Eupelmus kiefferi. The sequence goes on along the minus strand of JAPYZB010001635.1, from coordinate 6,482 downwards.
TACTTTTAAGAGTCTGTAACTTTAATTGAAAATACAAAGAAAAAAATAAAAATAATTAAAACGAATAAGTCAATTTAAAAATGCACAAATTTGCGAGTTTCAAACATTTTTTCAATCACTTATAGGGCCTTCATCATTTATGTAACTATCGTGTTTTTTAATCACTTTGAATATAAATGAATTACGTTTAACTTGCTACTTTAGAAAATATTTTATATCTTTTTATTTTTTGTTACAGGCTCTTAAACATAAAATTAATTGTAACTTCAAAAATAAAATTTCATTATTTTTACGATCTTTTAGAAAGTTTTCAAAAGTGAAGTAAAATTTAGAATTTTATTTTACGTATCAAAATTTCATAATACTTAGATAAAGCTTTTATTTTCACAATGGTTTAATTGAAGTTTAAATGTACAAATTAAATAAAATTTATTATAACATGTAGAATGATATACCGTCGATCTGACAAAGACTAGTATTTTTCAAATTTCTGAACAAGTCTAAAACATTTTAAATTCCCGACGAAAACTAAGTCATTTTGCCCTTTTCCATGTAATATAATATAATTTGATTCCTATTGTTAAGAATAGTACATTTCGTCATCCTGATGCAACGATAAAGTGGCCAATGTACTAGTATTCCCGGGAACTTTTGGAAAATAATATTTTTGATCAACATGTGAAATTTGCCATTTCTTTAACAAGACATGAATAGCAGTAGTTTTTGTTAGGCGACGATATATATATCCTGCAAAATTCCCTTTTTCTGTGACGAAAATTGATATACTAAATATTGACGTACACCCGACAAAAAAATGTTCGCGTGTAATATTTTGAAATGCTATAATATTATTGATTTTTTTAATTCGGTTTACTCTATTGGTAAATTTTTTAAACATTCAACGAGGTAATACTTCCATCGGCTGTACGTGCAACTTTCTTTGAGAATATGACATACATATAAAATATATGACAAAACAATCATTCTTAATGTAATGAAAAGAAATGAGAAATAATGCAATAAAAGTTAAAAGAATATATCTACATACCCATTGCTTTCGTAACATTAACACATTTTCCATGGAACCAATCCTGACACATATCACAGCATATCATAAATCGATTGTTATGGGGTTGTCTGCATATACACCATAGCCTATTAGGATCATCTTCAGAATCTGAATTTGCATCCTCCATTTCCTCTTCCTCTTCATCGTCATCATCAATATCGTAGATCATGTCTTGTTTTTTCAAACTAACGTGAGTTGGAGTTCTCCTAAAATTAATGTAATAATTAATGTATAATTCTTAGTTAAAAGATCATTAAAAATTTTATATCAACTAAAACAATAAATATAAAAAATACTTACGTTGCTCTTTCAGTTTTAATAATAAGAGGTTCGACTTTAGGTTGCTGCTGATGTTGATGCGAGTGTGGTTTCTTTTCAACTTTAACTTGTTGAGTTTCAGCTTTTGCTTGTAACCTTTTACTTCGAGTTGCAGGAGCCTCTATCGGAGGTAATGTTATTACTCTTCCTCCTCGTCTAATAACTTGAATAGGTTCTTTTGCGTCTTTTTTAGCAGCAGGTTCAGTTTTTGGCGTAAGAACAGGTGGAACTGTAGGCGTGGTAACAGGAGCAGGTTCCTCTTTAGGTGGAATCACCGATGGTGTAGGTTCTATTATTGGCGTAGCCAGTATGGATTCAGGCATTTCTGGTGTTGGATCAACTAAACCGCTCTGAAATAAATTATGAGATTAATATAAACATTAAAAAATAAAATAATACGTATACAATTTTATTCGTGATTATAATTTTAAAATTTTTAATTCACTAAAATTCAAATAAACACATACATGATCTAAGTCGACACCGAGAGTTTCTTGCAGTAACAATGCTTCTGCTAATAATTCTTCATCATTTGGTAGCTGTTTAGCAGCTTCCATTCCCAATGTAGCCAATAAATGATCATCACCTTCAATACCACCTGAAATTATCATAAAAAAATTTATTATTACCAAGTTATTTCTTTATGGCCAAATGTTATGCTTTTATTATATAGTTTCATAAATACTAAACTAATTACACGAAGAAATAAAAAAAAATAGCATAGATTACAAAGAAAAACAGAAGAGCTAAAACTTACTTTCAGAAACATGTTTTGAGTTACTAGTATTTTCCATTGTTGAAGGCATTTCCTTCGATGGAGTTGAATTTGATGCTAACGAAAAATAATGAAAATTTGGCAAACATTAACTTAAAATTCATAATGCAAAAACGATTAAAACCATGCATAACAAAAGAATTAGCAAAATTTAAGCTCCGTCATAAATTTAATCATTCAAACGTTTATTATCATTCTTTTTTAGTTAATATATAATTTTTTGCAATAAAAAATGATTCAATTGCAAATTTTGATATTTATTAATATTTCTTTTTTATTTTATTTTTGAGATTTTAAGATAATTATAAGTCGTTTTAATTGAAATAATAATTTTACCTTTATTAATATATTTACAGACAGATAAACTGCCTATATAAAAGAGTTGTAAATTATAAATGAATAATAATTACAAAATAACTTTAATAACTTTAAAATAACATGATTACAACCATAACTAATTTTTTATTTGATTTGTTTAATGAGCTTTCTAGCCTGTATATAATTATAATAAGTAAATAAATAAATAAAACTTTCACTATTATTAAGATGACGAACATATAGTAAAAATAACATAAGTAAAATCTTTTGCTATATAAATAAATAAATAAGCTGGCGAATTCATAAAAGAAAAAAGATTCTATTACTGACAGAAACTGAATTTAAATAGCCATCTAATAAAGATAGAACAGTAACTAGCAATTCACAGAACACAAAAACATAATTTGTATTTCTTATAAATATAGATTTAGGCATGCACTTACTTGTATCTAAAGCAGGTTGAAGCAACTCTGCAATGGAAGTCTTGCTATCCATTTTAACATCTTCTAAAGTATCCGTTAACATTGAAGCATCCGCCTCAAGCTTAGTAGTTAGAGAATCATTTGCAGAATCATTTGCAGATGTTTCCATTGGTTCATCTAATATATTTGAAACATTCATTGACGATACTGATGCATTTATAGACGGAGTCGAAGTAGATGAAGGTGAAATTGTAGAGGTATTGATCATAGTGGTAGCTAATGATGTACTTATGCTTGTATTATTAATAGCCATCGATGGTGCTGCATGTGTTGTTGCAATATGATGTTCTGGAGCTTTTGATTCGGTAGATCCGACGCGACGAATAATATCTGGAGTAGAAAATAAAGCAGGGCCAAGAGCCTCCACTACATGTGTATCTGATTTACGGTGTTCTTTCTTCACAATTTTCTTTGGAGCTGAAAAGAATGTTTATTAAGATTATTAAATTATCACGATACATAGATTCTATTATCTAAGTCATATTTTTACTATATTTTCCACATTTTTACTACGTCGGCATTTTCTTTAACTTACCAACTGGAGTTTTTGTTTCAACATTTTTAGGAGGCTCTACTATTGGTTTAACTGGACTCTCAGAAGTTGTTTCAATCTTCTTTTTATCCTTTTTTATCTCCACAGGTTTTGTTTTTACAATTGCTGGTGATACTGTTGTTTTCTGTGATTGAACTGGACTTGGAGTTGGTTCTATAGGCGTTTCCATTGGAGTGACATTCTGACGAACTGTTATTGGTGGATGCACAGCTGCAATTGTCCCTTTCACGACTACTGGAGATGATGGTACCTTTGTTTCTTTAGGCATAGGAACTTTGGAAGGAGTTGTTATAAGTTTACTCTTAGGAATCATCACTTGTTTTTTAATTCCTAAAGTTTTTATATCATTTGGATTCATTATTACTTGTTTTTGAACAAATACTACTTTTTGATTATTTCGATCCTGGCCTGGTTTTGTAAGAATCATATCTCCTTTGTACATATTAGCACTTATCAGATTGGCTTTAACTTGATTTGTAGTTTGTAAAACATTTGTTTCTATAGGTGGTGCTTCACTGACAGGAGTAGGTGGAGTAGCCACATCATCTTTCTTCTTTCCACCAAATGTTTTTAATGGTTTTTTAAGTTTATTAGGACTCTGCTTTTCTAACTTTTCTTCTTTTTCGGGACTCTTCATCGCGTTAACAGCCGCTGCCATTTCTAAATCTAAACGTCGCACTTGTTCACTGTCCATTTGCTTATTAGAACCTCGTCTGCGAGAAGCAGCCATACTACCTCCTCTTGTAGTAAGTCCTCTTCGCCCTCCTCTGGCTCTAACTCCTCTTCTGGAAGGTCTGCCTCCAAAATCACTGTCACTATCAGATTCCTCTGATTCAGATTCTGATGATGAAAATAATTGATCATCTTCTGCTTCCTCTTCTTCTTTAGAATTAACTTTATTCTCTTGCATCGAATTCAATGTTTGAATTGTACGTATATTTGTACTAGCAGTTGATTTTGGAGTAGTTGTAATAGGTTGCATAGCAGTGGAAGCCCTTCTAGGTCTGCTACCTACTGAAACAGGTTGTTTCACTATCTTTGGTGGAGTAGGTGTAACCTTCTGTTTTATCGGCGTAATAGAAGTATTATTAACATTAGCGGAAGATACTGGCAATAACACAGGGGTCTGAGTTGTGGACTTATTAAGATCTATACACATCGATTCATCCATATCAGGCAGAGGATCTACAGGTTTTGGTTGCGAAGGAGAAAACCTGCTAGTATAGCAATGATCCAACTCTATACTATATCTTATAGAATTTTGTCGCTCTTCGACTGTCAACATATCTGCAATAAATCAAAATATTAATAATAAAATTTAATATCCGATTGTGGTTAAACATCTATAAATCAACTTACCAAGCATAGCAGTAACATTTTCACCCAGTATTTGCTTAGCTTCTTCACTTTGTAGTGCTGTCTCCAGCCTTTCTAGTTGTTCTGGATCCATTTCCATGAAAGGGTCTACTAATGCAGATGAGTCTGGTGTACTATTTGTAGCATTTGTTTCTGATGGTACAAATGCAGGTGGATCAACTGTTAACGTTATATTACCCTCTGCAGCATCATTTTCAGTTTGGCCTAACCTAACAACGCTTACAGTAGCATTTGATTGGTTAACTAAAAGAATTTTAAAACATTCGATTAATTTTATTGCAATAATAATTATATAATACTTTTAAAATGCTTACATAAAATTATTATATGATTATAGTGTGATTATTTCACTTTAAAATAAGCGCAAAAATTTTAAAACACTTACGTATAAGATTTTGCAATGTGTCTTGATCCACCGAAATCACACCATTGTCATTCACCATTAAGATAAGGGTATCATCTTTCTTGGAACCCTCTTGGGGCTCCACAATGTACGAGCTAGACATCTTTTACACTAAAAATCATAAGACCAATAAATGTTTCAGTCAAAAAGAGGTTATATTTTCAATCTTTAAAAACTGCTCTTTTTCCTGTTTGATAAAACACATGATAAATTTATCATGGTACATTAATTTTTGCTTACACTCGCATTGCATTCTATCGATTTTGTTTTTTCGTTCGATTATTGTTAACGAAATAAAACACGACGAAAGTTCGGATCAGCGTTGCGCGCGTTCGGGCAAAGTTGCTCCGAAAAAAACGCGGGTTCCCGTTGTTTCCCGCTATTAGCGCTAGTCTGAGCTTCGCGGTTGGCTCGCCGATTCGGCACCGTCTGATTCGCGAAACGGGATACTATATAATAATAACCGAGCTCTGTAGGCGTAAATTTTCGCGTAATGAAATGATATTTATTCCGAGTTTAATTGTTAGAAAAGAATGCGTTTTTTTAATGACAAAGTATACTTTATTTCGTAAGAGCGTAAATTTTCCGAGAATTTTATAATATAATGTGTAGGATCTTTTAGAGAATTCTGTTTTTGTAAAATTTTGAAATTTTTAAGTTTAAATGCATTGTGTGAGTGTAAAATTCGTTTTATTGCTACTCAATTATTTTAAGTGGCAAATTATATAAATATTTGAAAAGACATCAATTTTTATTATTTTCATTATTCACTATCATTGCATCATTTAATTGAAATAATTTTTTTTTAAAGTAAAATTAAAAAATGATAATTATTTTTCTATACAGTAATTGAAAGTAAAAAGCCTACTTTAGATTTTGTTAATTATTTTTTAAAATAGCAATTAAAGAAAAATATATAAAATAACTTCCATAAATTAAATAAAAATATATTAAATAATATTATATAATAAAAAATAGTTTTTGATATGATTTATTGTGTTAATAAACTTAAACTGCTAATTCCTAGTTTTATATTAACTAACTCTATAAACAACAAATAAATTATCTGATTTGAATTAATTATTTAGTTCTGAGTTATGAAAACAGTATAATTTATTATTTAAGATCATTATTTATACATATAAAAAGTACAATAAAGTTTTAAATTGCAATAAAAATCCCAGTAC
>JAPYZB010001634.1:0-21481 GCA_030522745.1 Eupelmus kiefferi | reverse complement strand
AGCTAATTATCAATACTGTTCCAGTACCGTTTGCCAATACTGGCTTCTTGGCCACCAATGGTGTACCAGTATGGGGCCGTTTGTGCTTTCTTCCATGGGTTAGCCTGGAAACGGAAAACGATATACGGCAGCTCTCACCCTCGGAATAGCAAAATATGCTCTCGCGCGGCTCCAAGTCGTCGGAAGCGCCTTACGTGACTCGTAATGTTTTTTTCCCACCCCCGCGGCCGTTCGCTGAAGCAACACATTTTCCGCGTCAAGCGTCGCCGCCGTATACCTATATACACAGCCCTGGTAACGTCTTATTCGAGTTCGAGTGGGCCGCCGCTAGCGTCGCGCTGCCTATATATATACACAGAATATATAGACATATATACATCCATAGATTCCAGCCACAGTCTGACGTGGCCGCGAAAATGGAATTCCTCGCGCGCGCAGCTATTCATTCGCGAAGGCTCGCGAACGAGTGCGCTCAGCTCGTCGCTCCTCGTGCATACTCTAGGCTTTGTACACTGCTGCTGCTTCTGCGCATTGTCAGCACACGAAAGGGTTGCGCTCGCGGGGGCTGCACCCTCTCCCTTCTGAATTTATAAAGAGCCCGCGGGGAGAAAAGGGAAGCGTGCCAAGATATCGGGATTCCCTGCCGTGCTATTCTCGCGCATAAGAGAGCAAGAGAGAGAGGGAGAAGCGAGTGCTGAAAAAACGGAAAATTTGATTCGAGTTGATAGCGTGGGTGGCGCTTGCGCGGGCTACCGCTCCATGCCAAATGCAGTTTCGCGCGAGCGCGGCTCGTAAGCAGCGACTCTCGGGCGCGCAGCTCTTTTAGGAAGCGCCCCCCGGTATCGGGGGAAATAAGTGCGCGCCACCCCCCGGCTGCGAGGCAGAGGAGCAGGTCCGTAAGTGAGAAAGACGCGCTGCTGACCTACTTCCCTTCTTTCTTTGTCCCTGCCAATATAATAACAAGTCGAGTCTATAGATGTCGCTTGGGTGCGAGAGTACGCGCTCAGAGTGAACGGGTAGATTCGAGGCCTCTTCCGCCAAAGTACTTCCGTCAATGTTCGCTATTGCAATTTTCGGGCCTCGCGAGAATGCGCGCCACCGAACCGCCGTGCGCGGCTCTATCTCGCTTCCTTCGTCTCTCGTTTCTGCTCCTTCGCGCCGCCGCCGACGCCGCCAAGCGCGAGATAGGAATTTATAATATTGGACCGCTTTCAACGCGCGCGCGCGCTCGGAATGCCTGCTGCCGCTGCCGCTTGCTTTTCTATTGGCTTATGCAATCATTTTTAGTTTACAACTATTTTTACCCCCCCCCCCCTCCCTTTCGATCTCGGCGCGAGGTTTTTCACGCCCGGTTAGGCGCTTTATCCTCACGCTAATTTCATGGATTGCTGAGCGCTGAGGTAACGATGTAATGTCGGTTTATGAAGAAAGGCATGGATGGTATAATATTTTATTAAGTGAGTAATTCAATCGCTTCGCAATTTTATGGAAAATATGTAATCATTTTCCACCGGCTTTTGTTTTATGTTCTGGAAACCGTCAATTTCAAATACTTTTTTTTTGTTACTTTTATTAAAAATAAAGCTCATAGTATTACCTTCGGTTTGATTTGCAGTATAAAAAATTCTCATTCATCATATCGAAAAAAATATGTTGTTATTAAAAATTGTTATTCTGCCAATTATTACGACTTTAATTTTTAAAGCGAAATTTTTGATTTTAATCAAAATGGATTTCATTCGAAAAAAGAGATTTATTTCTTTTCACAATATTTTTATTGCCCGTACCAATAGCTTATAAATTCAAGTTATTGTTCAAAACATGAAAAAGTCTATATAAAAATAAATAAAAATCCAGTCATAATAAAGCTCCCTATATATTATTTTTTAATTTATTAAAAGGACGTACCTGACTATACAAGACTTTATAAAATAATATGATTAATTGAATTACAAAAACTAAAAAAATTTTCTCTTACGTTTTTTTATGTTACTATGAAAACTTTCGTATTAAAACCATACAAATGCATAAACATGAAATACACATTAGAATAAAATTAAAGTATAAAATACTAACTACATTAATTGGGTAACCCAAATCCATTTCTAATTTTGATAAAATTTTAAATTTTACAATATTCAGGATCTTGAATATAAATAGATTTTATAAAATAAATTATCGATCAGGCAGCGGTAAGAAAAATCAAAAAGAATGTAACTAAAAGCTAAATGTTCAGAGAATTCAAACTTTGTTACATTCTTTTCAAGTTTTTTTACCACTTAATTAATACTTATACTATAATTTATTATGCAGAAAAAGCAGAGTGGCATTAACTATTCATTCATTCATTTAGATAACTAGCTTTAAATCAAATCACTGCTTTCAAAAAAATTTACAAAATAAAACATAATACATCACGTGACTCAATCGTGACCCAACCAAAAACCCAATCGAATCAATTCCTCCTCTTCCGCAGCGACGTAAACATGGAAAATTTCGCAGAGCCCGTCGAGCTTATTATATTACTCGCGACTCCGAACATTATGTCATCGGTCGCGCAGGCGTTACAAGGGCTCCACGAGGTACACCAACACGTTTTCTGTGTGTCGCAAAGGGGGGGCTCACAAGAGAGCGAATTGTATAATCCCGCGCCAATCTCAAAACCAGCCGGAGTAGGGGGCAGGCTGCTTGCGCATTACGCAACGCGAATCGCTTATGACTCGATCAAAACTACCGCTCACGCGTCGCGATCCGCGCCTGATTCACTGGAACCTCGCACCCGCGCAGAAAAGAGCGCGGCATGCAGGTATAGGGAAAAAAGGCGAGTTCGAAGGCAAAGAAGAATGCGATGCACTTAAATGCATGAGAGAGCGGGGGGCGCGGGCCAGGAGAGCGATGGGCTCGCGTAACTCTCGCTCTCTATGTATACGAAGCTCGCGCGCGCGCTCCAGCTAGCGCTCTGGGCAATTTGTCTGAGTAAATTCAGGCTGCCGCTGGCGGCCGAGCGATTTACAAGTCGGCCATTGACTCGCAATCCTCGACTGCTGCTGCCGCCTCGCCGCTGCTCGCCAATACTACACTGCACCGAAATCGAAGCTATTGAGCTATTCTTCCTCTTCAAGGTCCTCTCTTGGCCCGTTCAAGGCTCGATCTCTCTCTCTGTCTCTCTTGAATGACACTCGCGTATATACAGAGGAGAGTAGCTCCCGGCTTAGAATAGCGGCAATAGAACGCCAAGGATAGTGAAAGCCCGTCTTCTCCCGCGATATTCACGTAATATTATACAATACGTCTAGTTTCACTTTGACGTAATACGACCGGCCGGCGTCGATATTGTGTCACGCACGCCGGGTATACTGGCTCTCTTTCTCTCGATTTATACACATACACACACAGACATACATGTAATCCCGAGTCCAAAAAGAGAGAGGTGAAAGAGCGCCACTGAGAGTCGGACTAGCTGAGAGCGGGCACCGCTGAATATAACCTGCTCGCGCTTACGTTATATATTATTCAAGGCAGCTCTACCGAGCTACTCTGACTTCTTTAGATCTCTTATGTATTAACTTATGCACGCGACGTATGTCCGATAACTTCATTAGCTACCTTCGCTGGAAATATTTGCGTGTTATTTTCAATTGCTGGGTATAACTCGGCAAATGATGATTAGGAGTTGGATAATGCGACTGTGGCTGTTGAGCTGTCAATAGCCCATTACGAATGTTATTAAGTTGTCACGCCCGTTGTATGATTAAATGGAAAGGTTTTATAGGTATGTGTGTATTTAGACCAAAAGTACGTATTAATTATATTATTATGAATTTGATTATGGACGAGAGTTATTGAAAGGAAGTTTCAGATTATTTATTACGCTGTTAGAATTTATTTTAATTAAAAATAAATGTTATTGGTTAGTCAATTTTGAATTTTGAAAATTTTTTTAATAATTGAGAAGAAAATACAAATATGTTGACTCATTTTAAGAACTGTACTGCACAAATTTAATCTGACTTCGAGAATATAAATACATTTTGCAATCGATAAGAGCGCTGTATAAGTAATGCTTCGTTCGAGGCTACAATTACTGCTCATTAAATTTGCAATTATTTCGAATAGTTTACGTTTACCAGAATATGCAGGAATAGTAGCTTAATAATATACAATAAAAGATATCACAATTTCTTCAATTACAGGAATGCTAGGAGAGTGAATTAATATTTAACGACTTTCAAAAAACTTTGTTATAAATTATGTAAAGTAATATTCTTTATTAGCATCGTCATCGTGTAGCAGCATACGAATATCATTACGATAGATGCTGGCTTATTTTAAGGTAATAAAATTATCTACAAATTATTTAATGTCAGACATTTTTTAATTATCATGAGCTAGATCTGGTAACTATCGTAAATGAAAATAACTTTCCGATTTTCTTGTTTTGTAAATTATCTTACTTACTTGATTACATCATTTAATGACTTGATTGATCGCAATATCTATCTGCAGTGACCATCTGACCTGGTTCAAGGAGTTCATAATAAAGCATACCTTTCATCTCTCGCCAAATACAGAGTAGCCCTTTTTGGCAAGAATATTTAATTTAGATATTGATGTATTCGGACTCCTGAATAAACTTATTATTTCTTGCTTCAGATATTCTCATATAAAATCCATTTTCATTTTCAGTCACAATTTTTCAAAGTAAGTCCGTTTTTTGCAAACTATCAAGTAAAAAAAAATACATTTTTTTTCCACTGTTTCTAATCTCTTGGAAATATTTAAAAAGTCATCCTTTTTATTATTAGAAGAAAATCATCATTTTCTAATTATTAAATTAATATTTATACGGATTTCATACGATACAATATTCTTCCCCAGAATAAAACAAAATGATTTAAAGTTTTTGTAACATTTTTTTCATAGAATATTTGTAAAGAATTCAATAGGATATATCAGTAGCTTGTCCAAATAACATAAGCATTTTGAAACAGGTAATCAAAACATCAATCTTTTAAATCTATAAAAGTATTTCAAAATATTTTATTCAATAGAAAATTCATATCTAGTACAAAATTTCAGTAAAAATTAATTGGTACTTTAAATACATATTCCAAAATTAATTTGTTAATTCTTAATCAAAATATTATATTATTGCATTAAATAATACGAATATTCCTGGAGTAAAAGTAACAAAATTCAAAATACAAATCACGAATAACCAACAATCGTAAATCATCGACGAAGAATTGCACTTCTGAACTCGCTCGAATACAAAGAGGAATCTTTTTCAAGTAAAATTATCCTGTTAAAAAGACGTTTGAAAACTCGGCGAACATCGCCGGCGCAGCGAAGACAAAGACTACCGGAGGAAAAAAGGAAAAGAAAAAAAATGGAGAAAGAGAACTCGGTGAAAGAGAAGAGACAAGGCAATTGTCGTAGTGTAGCGCGAGTCGCTTGCTCTCGATGTCTATACGTATATATATACAGGCAGCGAACGCAACACAGAGAGGTAAACGTCAGGGTATTAAGGCTCCGCAATAAAAAGTCACGTTCTAAATAACGTGCCTCAATATAAAATGCATTCAAAGGCTGTAGTAATGCATCGTTCAGAGGCGCTTGGGCACGCGGGAGTTGGAAGCGCGAGCGCGAGCGCGCGCGAGCTAGGCGAAAGAAGAGCTATAAAAGAGTAACAAGGAGATGAAAAGAGAAAGGCCTCGGGTGTATATGCGCTCGCCCGGCTATACATGTATATAGAGAATGCCGAGGCAGAAGAGGCAGGCCGAGGCGCGAGGAAAAGATTCGTCGAAAGGAGCAGTTAGAGGGAGAAAGAGTTTGGCGCTCTTTCGCGTCTATGTACATAGAGCTAGCAGCTCTCGCTTCCCCTCCTAGTATTCCAGTCTCATGTGCCGTAAGGCCGAAAGATTTCCGTAACGGCCGTTTACGGGGAGCGCGCGAGTCTCGTCGACTGCCGGCCGAGCGCGCCGTATAACCCCGGCTGCTGTCGTCGACGTCGTCGCGCGCGATTCGCTCGTTTCACCTTCGGCTTGGCCCCCGAGATTTTCCACCTTCCAGCTCTCGCTCTTTTTTTACGGCCCTCGCGTCTTTGCTCCTCTCTCTTCCCACCTGAATCGCGGAGCTCAGTTTTCAGGACGCGCACAGCTCGGCTTCTCGACTTTTCTCTTCTCCTCCCTCTACTCTCCCAGCGGCTTACGGCCCACGGTAAATTAAATACAGGGGCTCGTATCTCGGCGAAAGCCACTCAATGTCCCCCGGCGATACTTTTATCTCCGCGGCGGACTGGCCGCGTTCAAGGCGCCCGGCGCGCGAAATCTTCTCGCGGCGCGCGAACTTTAGTCGTGCTTCATGAACACCGCCGAGCGAAGAAAGCGCTGCCGCCGCTGCCGCTGCTGCAAAAAGTCGCCGGCCAACACAGCGCCTTCATTACGAGCCGAGCGCGACGAACATTGGAAAATTTACGAGCTGCCGAGAGAGAACATCCTCTATCTTTCTCTCTTCCTTCTTCCCACCCTCTCTTTCTCTCTCTCTCTCCCCAACACGATCCGACCGAAATATTCATGAGGCAGAAATAATTTTCTTTTCCCAACTTCCCATGCACACACTTATACGTCATATTCTGTTCTAGATACCCGCGCACCCACACAAACTTGGGAATACACACAGAGAGTTGCGCTGGTATTAGCGTCTGCTGCTTGCGGGGGAGGCGAGTTACAAGTATAAGAGCAGAGAGCAACGAAGTAGCAGTGCGTCCGCGATATCAAAGCAAAGAGCGCGGCGGCGGCGGCGGCGGTCCCTTCCTTCCTTCCTTTCTCGGGGGCGGCTGTGCGGGGGCCCAGGCCGCACGAAAAACTGATATTGAAATCACGCCGGAATTTACGAGCCGCGCTGCCGGGAATTTCTCTTTCAAGTTTCCTGCACGCGCGACTGCGGACCGACACGCTGAAAGAGTAGAGCGGGCGGGCGGGGGAGGGCTCGTTTCCTCCCGATGCCCCAGCGTACTCTTAGCTCTGCTTTTAATTTGGCCTCTTTGCATATTTCACGATCCGCTCTCTGTGTCTTGCGTGATGTGCCAGTGGCGGACTATAACTATACAGGCGCGCTGTAGTGCGTATATAGTTTATAACTAACGCGGAGAAAGCAGCGCAGCGGTGGCAGCGAGTGAGCTGGAGAGCTGTAGTGGCACGGGTGGCATAGCCATATACAATTATTGGCTGGAAGCAGTTATTGGCCCGGGGCCCGTTCTCTTATTTATGGCCGATATACAAGTATAAAGGGTTTATGCTTGCACGTGCACACATGCGCAGAGCTTGCGCGCGCGCACTGTGCTCTTGGCGGCATGTTTGTCGCGCGAGCTCGCCTAATTTCCAGACGCGGGCTGCGCGCACGATGTCGCAGCAGCCGCCGGGCCATGAAAATTTAAGTGACCAATAACCGCGACGCTAAGCATTACGAGCCGCCGCGGCTGCCGCGCGCGAGCGCGCGCTTTACTCCCCTCCGCGCTATAACTCGGGCCACCCTTCGGCCTCCCCCCAGCAGCGCCGCTCGAGCAAGCGACATCCAGTTTGCCCCACTAATTTAAACTCTCTCTCTCTCTCTCTCTCTCCCCTCTCTCTCTCTCTCTCTCTCTCTCTCTCTCTCTCTCTCTCTCTCTCTCTCTCTCTCTCTCTCTCTCTCTCTCTACCGCCGTCGAAATGAGCTCGTCTCCGACGAGGAGACGAGGCCTCGTTCCTACCCCCTTTACCGTAAGCGAGACGGCCTCTCTCTCTCTCTTTCTCTCTGCCTTCCAGCCAACTTGATGCTGCTGCTGCTGCTACTTTTTCCCATTCATTACCCGATAGACATCCACTTATTTCGCCGTTAATCAAGTGCACCGCTGCCGCCGCCGCCGCTGGCTGAGATTTTCTCTCCTCGGCCCGACATTTTTTCGCATTAGCGCCAAATTTCTCCGGGACTCGAGAATTTGCCGACTGCTTCATGCCAAGAGACACTTTGATTGATTTATTATGCAAACTGCTGCTCTCTTTGGCGTAAATAGCGAAATTCAGGCCGTTTGATGCTTTATTGAAGCTATCCATTTCGTTAATAGATTCGATAATTGAAAGAACAAACGGATTCGTTAATGTTTGCGTTTAAACCAGAAATGTTTCGTAAATTTTTGTAAAAAATTTCGTTTGAATCTGTTGCTGAGATTTCAACCATTTAAGCCAAAATTCCATGCGTTCTCCGTTCATTTTGATTTTTTGTTTCCAATTATCGCTTTTCCTTTATCGGCTTCGACGTTCGAAAGCGTGCCGCGGCCGTAGCTTGATGTTTCAAGCCCTTTTCATTTTCGATCGAAATTTTACCCAGTGATATTAATTAGTGTTTTAAATTTTGAACATACTTCGCCATCGCAACCTCCCCATGATTAAAGCGAGCTTTTAATATAACTGCTTTGCTTCTCATTTTATTTTTCAAGAAATTTCACACGTAGAACAAATTCAAAACTACAACATTACTCTCAAAACGATCAGCTAGTTTCACCTTGTTCCACCTCCGGTAATTATCTCTACCAAAAGTAAACAGTAATTTCAAAACGTGCAAGCCTGCATCGCCGATAGAATAAACAAAATAGTTCATCCGTTTCGCGTTCGATCGAACGAGCACGCCGCAAGCCAAACGCAGCGTTTTGTTGAATTATGCCCGCGCGCCGCTCTCAAACAAAGCTAAAATTCCAAGTTCGAGAGCGTGCGGCGATATTATATTCCAAAAAATCGGCGAACACCCGGCCTGCGCTACATTCCGGCGCTACGCAGCGCGCATACCATCGGCGGGGGGCCCTTCTACCACCCCCGCGTGCGCGCGCGGAATCTCGACAGTCGAAAGGTATTCGTGCGGATGCGAGCTAGCGCACCGAAAGTTCAGGCAGCGTTTCTCTCTAGCCAAATTTATAAAACCGCGCGCTTGGGAGTAGAAAGAAGAGAGGAGGGGTGAGGGTAGAAAGAGGGAAAGAGAGCAGCTAGTTAAATCCCGAGGCACTTACACGTACGCCAGGTCGATTCTATGGAAAAATATTGGCTTGGGCGTCGTCGGCGGCGCCCGCATGAAACGTTCGGCCCCGCTCTGCGTAATGTATAGACGGGCCTTTATGTACGAGGCGCACAGAGATCGAAAGCCCTCCCCCCACCCTCTGCATAAAGAGAAAGAGCGAGAGAGGGTGGAGGGAAAGGGCTGAGCGCTCGCGTTTGGAGCACCTGAAATCCACGCCGGCGCGCATGTTCGATGCATGCACGTACGGCTCTCGCCGGCTGCAGAACCGGGAGCGCCGCCGCCGAGCGTGATGTATATAAGCCTATATATAAAACATACATCCGTCCAAGTCTGACGTAACGGGAGCACGTAGGCGGCCCTGCTTTCCCTCCCACCCCGTCGGCCCAGCGCACCTGGCAATATCTTTGGCGTATTTATGCCGGTCTCTCGTTGCCTCGGCGCCAATCTCTCCTAGCCCTCTCGCCCCAGCGTATATACATATAGCTGAACGTGTACGTGGTAAACGGACGCTAGCTATACTAGAAAGAGAGAGAGAGAGAGAGAGAGGAGCGGGCGAAAAGCTTCCAAGCGGCTAAAGATCGATATCGTGTGTGCTGCGTGCAGCGGCGTTTAGCACGCGCTGCTGAGAGTATACACACAGAGCGAGTGAGAGAGAGGCAGAGAGGCTGCAGTAAGAGAGGGAAAACGTAAGAGGTAGTCGAGCTGCTGCTGCTGCTGCTTTCGCTTGATTTGTGGAGAGTGAGCGAAGTTGGGTAAGCGCGCGCGCAGCGCATCTCTCTCTCTTCCTCTCTCACTTTCCCGAAGAGAGAAGCGAGCAGCATTCCGCCCTCCCCTCCCGTTACGATCCGTTAGTCCGCCTGAAATTTTCATTAGACCTCTCGCCTACCTAGAGCTTCCTCCACCCCCTGAACCAGCTAGAGTTCAGCTCCTTACTCTTGCGCGCCTTACCCTCCTACCACTCGGAGAGCAAGCCCGGCTAACGAATGCGACCCGACTTCCGACTCGGCGACTACTAGGGACTTATCATCGCTCTTCTTCCCCTTGCGCACACCTTCCGCGCCGTTGAGCGCGCGCTCGCGTTCTCCTCGTTGACTCGGCAACTATCGCCGCCCGGCTAGGGGAGCCCTTCTCGGAAGCGAGATACGGAAGTGATCGCAATCACTGCTACTGGATCTCTCTCCCCCAGCGAGCGCGCCCGGCTAGTGTGATCCTCTACTTCAGCCGTAAGAACAGCTCCGGCACTCCTTTTCCAACTGCCTGCACTCGCCCACTTCGCTATCGTTCGATCTCTCGCGCATTGTTTCCAAACCTCCCCCTCCCCCCTCTGAACCCTCTCATGCCTATTGAGCGTTATTTCAGCTCACGACGATAGCGTCTGAGAAAACCTTTTTCCTAACGACCCGGGGGTTCGCCGGCTGTATAACTATACGCACAAAGCTGTGCGCGCGATCGAAAAAAAGCGGCGGCGGCAGTAGTAGCAGACGAGCATGGCACGCCGCGCGCGCGCGGAGCGGCAACATCAGCAGAGCGTTGGCGCCAAAGATGCCGGCGACATAATGTCCGTCGGGTTTTGCTCGGCGGCGGCGGCGGCGAGCTGCAACACACCGAAAAAGCTTCGCGCTTTTCCGCGCTTCGCCTTAATTCTCGCGTTCTCCTGGCCTTATGCTCCGTCCCTCTCTCTTTCTCGGCGTGGCGAGAGATGAGGAATGAGAGATACAGAGGCTGGTGCGTAGCAGCAGCCGGCGCGTCTCGCAGTTCTAAATGTCGTTTTGTATCTCCCCGGGGCAGGAGCAAAAAAGAGCGAGCCGAGCGCTTTACCTCCGACAGCTCTACTACGTAATTATGTGTCTCGCTGCATGCCCCGACGTTCCTTAATTTGTATTCCTTAAGAGGCTACTTTAACGCTAGTACTTTAGAGCCAGAGAGCAGGCTCGGGGTTAAAATACAAGGGAAGTCCTTTTTCAAATTTATGCGAATTTAATATTTTCCTCTTTATAGTACCTTCGTTTCTTTCTTTCGCTCTTCTTTAGCTCTACCCCCGCCGAGCGTCTTACTCCAGCTGCTTTTTCATTTCGAATGTAAGGCCTTTCTCTCATTCAAAATTTTTATATTAACAGAGGCTTTATTATCCCCAGCTACATTTTTCCAGCTTTTACGAGATGTATATACTTGTAAATGCTGGAACGAAATTTGCAAAGTCCCGGGATTCATTGAGAATGCTTGAGCGCCTATTTTTGAGAAATGCACTGAATTAATTATCTGCTTAACTGACTGCTTTCATTAGCAACTTTATTAATAAGTCTTTATTACCTTTTTCAGGTAAGTCATCATCGAGCCAAGTTTCTCGTCTTCCGCAACTACGTAAGTTTATAATGTGTGTGTGTGTATATTAAGATGCTTCGCTTGATAACTTTATATAAAAGTTCTCGGCTTTATTTATAAATGTATCTCAATTATCTAAGCAAAGATTATTTCATCTATAATTCGCTGAAAAGTTTTAAACAAGTTGTAATTCGTAACCTATATATTTACCGTAAAACTTTCATCTTACAACTCCATATCCCCGCTAATGAGTTTAACAGTTAACTTTCATGAGAGTAGAATTCTCTCCACGTGTCCCGCGGACTGCTGTATCTATCAAAGGGACGACAATTAGTTGTTGACAAGTTTTCCGAACTCCCCGAAAACAAAATAAAAGCCTCGTGCGAGCGTAAAAAGTCCTAAAAACAATCCAAAAACAAAAAAAAAAAACCCCAAGCCGAACATACAAACTCGCGCACATCCCACGCTCCGCTGTCTCTCTCGCTTTGTAGCGCAACAGCATGATTTTTTGTTCCTCTCTAGTGGATCCTTCACTCTTCTTCGAGTAGTATCGCTCGAAAACAACATTCGGCTGCGCGCCGGAGGAAAATCGCAACTAACGACAGCGCGACCCCAGTTACGACATCAGAGAGAGACAGACTCGAGGGTGAGCTGCCTACGCGGAGGGGGAGCAGAGGGGGGATTTATAATCGTGATCTGGATACGTATGTACACGTAATAACGAGAGAACTGCGCGGCGCGCGCGCTCCAACTCCCCCGCAACTCTGTGTTTCTGCTTCTGTCGGCCGACGCCGCCGGTCCGCTCGGCTGCTCTTTCTGCCTCCCCTTGCGCCTCCGCCAGGATGCCAGGGCTCTCTCTGTGTATATATAGAGGAAAGAGAAAGAGAGAGAGAGAGAGAGAGAGAAGGAGAAGGAGCACTGACATGAGATGCTGTGAGGGGGGTGTAGGAAGGTGTAAGTGTACTACTCGTCCTCGGGGACGTAATCAGCTGCCTCCTCTCGTCTCCTGTCTTATACACGTCACGTATTCCGCTTCGCTTGCTCGCTCGCTCTCGGACTTACAACCGGTAACAATCAATTTAGCCGAAAGGAGTTTACCGACTTTCTTAACCTTTTTTCCTCCCCCAGCCCCCCTCGTTCGGTTCCTTTTCTTCTTTCTACCGGCGCTGCCTTTATTTCTAGGCTGTCCGCGCGCTCGCCCGATCCGGCTAACTCGTTCGTTAAGCTGTTTTTGCATCTTGCCCGGAGTAGCTTGTTACTTTTGTCGCTCAACTGGATAAAGTATATTAGCCTTTTAAAGCCCGATGTGTCTTGCGGACTGGATACTTGGACGCGGGGGGTAAAGTGTAAATGTATTACCACTGTTAACTTGCAGATAAATCGGTTAGAGTTTGCGGTACAACTGAGCTGAATGTAAAGTCGAATTCGAGAAATTCAAAATGCGCAAAATTCTCGCCAATCCGAGATTTGTAAGGAACTTGCGCGAAATCTATTGTAGTAAAAGTTTTTCCGAATTATCATAAATTTCAACCTGATTTTCATAATTATCGGCCTTGGGAATACGGAACACTAAAATTCGAGAAAGCTCTACGAAAAGAAAAATATACGGTTCAAAGGATTAAGTACATACTAAAAAGTAATTTTACGGCAAACACCATTTCAGTTTGACAAATTACCTTGCACGCTTGAAACTTTGTGAATCAATAAAATCAGCTTAAAGATGTATTTGAACTTTGACTTCGGGAAGATTACGGTGCATGAAAAATCGTAAAGTTAAATATAACTTTTTTTTCGCCTTGATTATGAGAAATCGTTAAGTAAAATTCTACTCTAGGATTACTTGAACAGTCAATATTAAACGCGAAATACAAAAACAAACTTTAGCCACTGTTGATATTTTATCGAATCAAATAGTAAATTGTAAATCTTAAATTTAAACAATTTTTAAAATTGTATAATTCAATATTGTAAAATAAAAGTTCATATTTACAAATAGCAATTCCCTATGATTCACGTGCGGAATTATTTATGCAACAGACTCCGTATCTGTTTTGAAAACAAACTGTCGTCAGTTGCTAAACTCATCACACGGAAAAACAACAAAACTCGCTGACTCCGCGACTTTACAGCGTCAATTACGCAACAACAAAGAGCATCTCAAGTGAAGAGCTCGCGCGCAAATATTTACAAGTTTCCTGAGAAAGCGAACGCAAAGTCGAAATCATCGGGCGCACGCGAGTGCGGGCATAAAGCGAAAATGACTTAATCCGTCAACATCCCTAATCCGAGCCTCTCGCGCGCGCTCCGACTGCTCTTCCGGTGTATCTTTGTTAAGCTACAGATCGTAAACAAAAGTACAGTAATAAAAGGCTCTAAGTGTATCGTAAAAGCCGTCCCCGCTCGGGCCTAAGTTTTTACGCGAAAAAGTATAGCAGTAGCTCTTCCTCCTCCGCAACTTGTCACTTTGGAATCGATGAAGACTAGCGGCGCGCGCGGCTGTGTGCGAAACTCTGGCGCGTCTGCAGACTCCCTCGAAATTGCGCACTGCTTGTGTGCCTATATTGCCTCCACACACACAGCCAGCCACATAGACTCCGGAGGCTGCTACTGTCTCTCCACACCGCACTTAGCAGTCTGCACATTTACTTATGGTAAAGCGGGCGCCGACGCTTATTGCCAGGTGCAGCGCGCGCGCCTTTGAACGGGAGAAAATGAAGCCTTCCCCCCTCTCTGACGTTTGCTTCTGTCTTTCCCTCCTACTCGAACCTTTCTCCGATTCCGATATACATACGCGAAGTCGTGATCGATGTCTCGAGCTATTCAGGGCCCCGCGGCAACGTTAATTCCGCGTGCTCGAGGGAGCAGAGCTCGATATATATCGATGGCCGATCTTGCGGCGACGGCTGCCTTCCTTCCTTCCTTCCTCGCGGCTAAATGTCACGCTAGCTTTTCACTGTCACTCACCTTGAGAAATGTACTTTATCGCGCGGCCCGCGCGACCGTACCTATATAAAACCTTCTATAAGAAACTATGCTGCCGGGGCTCGATCTCGACTCGCCCCTTCCCCATTTCTGACGCCCTCGCTCCTTTTTCTCTTGATTCACGCCATCGGCTGCGCTTTTAACCCCCCCTCGTGTGATTTCCTCGATCCTAGGGCTTCGGATTCCCCCGAATATACATCGAATGTATCTATACTTTCGAGATGATGGTTTATAACCGATTGACCGTATCCGTAACGATAACTTTTTTTCCCTTCCTTATGACGTATCGCGCATATGTAGAAATGTGTTTGCTGATTTGGCTTATCTTGTTATGAGCTTTCTTGCCCGAATGAATAATGGATTCTTTTAGCTGAATTAGCTGATAATTCAGTTATTTCGGGAATATCGAAATTGCTCGAAGTGGCTATAAGTTTTTATTGTAAACTATTTTCTTTTTTTGTCAAAGTCATTTGCTGTCAATAGAAAAAGAACTATTTATGTACATTACTAGCTGATGCAGGTTATATATATTTATTATAACACAATCGCATGATTTTAACGTTTTTCGACACCTAATAAGTAAACATAATAAATAAGTACGACCATTATTAGACTGATAAGCATAAACAATTTTTTTTTGATAAAATGTTATTTTTATTTACAAGTTTATCTAATAGGACAGTGGTTGCTGTGTGAAAAAACAAACACTCCACTCTTGCGTTTCAGATAATAAAAAACACGAAAATCAATACACGAATTACAAAAAAATACTCGTCTTCAGCTTACAAAAGCACTTGCTTTTAGCTCGGGCTGTAAATTCCACACTCCGTACAAAAAATCCACTTTACATGCTTGTTATAGGATACTTTATGTATCTAATACGAATGTAAAATATTTTAGCCAATTTTATAGTTTACCTTGTTCAATAATTATTTTTAAATCATTTAAAAAACTATGTATAATTATAACTATGTTTTAAAACCAAAAAATTATTCTCTATAAACTCTGCAGATTGCACTAAAACCTTGACACTACAAATATTAAAATTTTTTGGATCCTTTTATAATATTTATTAAATTTATTTGCAATGAAATTAATTTAGTTTGCAAGAATTAATAAATAAGGTTCATAATTAATAAATTTTTAATTTTTTTTCAGTTTAATAATCTGTATTTAAAATAAAGTCTGATATAAAAGGTAAATAATTTTGCCAATTTCTGGCCAATTTCTTCTGCATAGTATGGAAGCATTCTAAATTCGAATATTAATGTTTTATTTTATAAATTATATGTAAACTGGTTTATTATTATTAATATGTTATTAATAATATATTATTCGACTTATCAGAATATGCGAACGTATGTTAAAGTAATACTATAGAAATATAATCTATGTTCTCTTAATTTTACATATGATTTACTAATTAAAATTACAGAAACTGTAATAATAAAACGGAAATTAAAACTTTCTATTTCCCGGCAACAATAAATTATTAATTAAGGCACGAGAGGAAGTTTATCGATTTTCGATAGGTCTTCAAAGATCCTTCTCCTTTACATGGTAATTAGATACACTGGTTTGATTTCGCGTACTCCATCCCTTTCTATATCCGCTGAAAATCCTGGGCAAACACTCCTTGAGTTCCGCGGCGAGTAAACGCATAAAATCAACTGAAATAAGAGACTCCGGAGTAAAAGTCAGCGCTCGCGCTTGCTGGATGTATTTTATGTACTTTTACGGAAAAGCAAACTTGCGTGCGCTCTTCTGAAACTACAATACGCTAGTTAAATAATGTATATAGAGCAACTAGTTAAATCTTTCAAAAAGCGACAGACCGTGAGGGAGCTAAAAGCAGAGGAAAAACGAAAAACACGAGGCACTGCAGCAGCACGATGGAATCGCTTGAACGCGACACGGAACAATCGTTTATACGGCCAGGCTCGTATCGGCCTCCTATTAATGACTAATAAACGAACGAGTCGTTAAAGTCAATTTTAGAGGTACAAAAATAACGGCCGCGAGACCGGGCGAAAGAGTGTGTAATCGTCGCTGCACAAAGCTCCACATAAAGAGTGCCGAGCGCGCCAGGCCTAAAGTATAATATAGAGTGAGCGCGTGCGGTGCCTGCGATAATCATAAGCGGCTAACGATCACGTTAAACTCTCTTTATAGCTCTTTTATTTACTTAATAATTATCTCTTTATTTATTCGCGCACGGCCGATTGGCCAGTGATTAGCCACGTTATTGTGCACAGTTACGAAATTCGGCCGATCGCGCGCAGCTATATGCAATAGCCGAGGCGCCGAATTTATATTAGAGAAATAGCGGAAAGGGAGAGAAAACGAGAACGCGCGCGAAAATCGCATCGCGTATGCTAATTTGTCGAGTGCGCGCAGACGGGGAATTAACTTTTTACGATGCTCGCGGATTATACGGGAGAACGGACCAGCCGGAAATAATTGACAGATTTAACTCGCATAATTGAAATGCTCTCTCACTCTTTTCCCCCCAGTTTCGTTTTTCCCGCGCCCGAGACTCGCCTCTGTACGTAGCGCCGGCGATGGCGCGCTCCTCTGCCCCCTTTCTTATTGTGCAGCGACGGCGGCGGTGGCGGAGGCGCCGCGTTTTTCTCTCTTTCTTCCTTTCATTTCGTATTTTCTCTGCTGCTCGCCCGCGCGCGCGCGCGCGCCTTTTTTTCCCCTGTTTCATCCATCTCCTTCCGCGAGGCTCCGTTCGCCCACCCGCCCGCTGCTTCCTTTGCCCCCTCCGCAAGCTCCGCCGCGCCGTTATCTTTTCTTCCGTCTTTTTTCCGCCGTCAGCCTCTTCATCCTCTCGCGGTTTATTCTTGCACTCCCCCCACCTCCCTCATCAGCTTCTTTTTTTTCTTTATTTCACTTCATCTCCCAGCGCGCCACGCTTGCGTATATAGCCACACGCTAGCGTGATCCCCGGGCCCCGGCTTGGAATCGAATCTTTTGTCGAACGCTCGCCGTTTCGGGTTTCTACTTTTCCTCGCTTATCTGCTGCGTTCGCCCCCTCCTTGGCTTGGGGAGCTCGTTCGTCTCCTACTTAGCGTCGTTGTCAGTCTCTCGGCGCGGCTGACAGTGCGAGCGCGCTGAAGCCCTGCAGGTGAGAACTGGCGCGACGGCGCCGCGCGCTACCAAGCAAGAAACGACTTGGAAAGCCAACGGGAAAAGGTGATATCACGTGTCACACCCTCCTTTCTGACACGTCACATTGATATAGTGCCTCGGCACAGAGCACACAGAGGCCTTTCCTCCCCCGCCGCCTCGGCGACCTTCGCTCTTTTCTCCCTGACAAGAGATCCATTCGGTCCATCGATCTATTTCGCTCTCCAGCGCCGCCGAGCTATATCCCAACCCCCTCTGTTTGTCTCTCTCTCCCTCTTCTTTCTCCTGCGCTCTCTTTTTCCCTGTGTTTTTTATCATCGGCCTCGTTTCGGCCGGCCGAAAAATGCCTGCGGTTACGCATGACCGACTCTCTCTCTATCCCCTCGTTCACTCCTTCTCCTCTGTGGAGGCAGCCGTCCGATCGCCACTGCCGATGTGTCTTCTTGCGCCCGTGCCAGGCTGCGGCGTCGGCGGCGGCTCTCTGGCGCTTTGCTACATTTTTTATAGGATTTCGGCCCCGGCTAGCGGCGCCCGCGCGCGCTCGCTCTAATACGCTTCGGCCCGGCCACTCTCGAGCATGTTACATTTTCAATTATATTAATAACGAAATATTACGCGTTTCCTGACAGCCTCTGCCCGGCGTTTTCAATTTATTTTCAGCCTGCGCGCGCGCGCCCGGAGAAAATTACTTTGCAAAAACGAAGCTTTAATCGCTTATGATTATATTAATCCCAGTCGATGCATTAAATTCCGCCTCCAATATCTATATGTATGGGATATGTAAAAATATGTATTAGTCCAATACATCCGATAATGTATAATGCATTAAAAATCGCTTCTCCCTCCCCGTCGCTCTCCAACTAGCTGGGATTACACTCATGCGCACGCATACAGAGGCGAGCGGAGAGCTGAAATGAAATTGAATTCTCGGAGCTGCGCGGAGCGAGCGCAGCGGCAGTAACAGCAGAACAACTCGGGCGCCATGAAAAATCCATCATCCTATCATCTATCATAATACACTGGTATCGGCTGCTTATCAGAGCTGCAAAACTGAGATTTCTTCTGCTTATATAACACAGTGCCGGCGGCCGCACTGTTCTCCCCTTTGTTGCAGAATTCAAGCCATTAATACATCGTTATGGACTTTTTGTCGGGCGGGATTATGGGCGCGCAAGGGAGGAGAAAGACGGAAAGCGGAAAAAGTTATACGTGGCGGACGCGGGGGCTGGTATAAAAAGAAGGAAAGAAATTCGATTGGTTTTGGCGTCGGCTGCTGCCGGCGAGAGAAAGAGCAAAAGTCGCTTCGCGATGTCATGCAACTGCTACGCCGGAATGCAACAGCCCCGTATATATACACACATATAGGTAGGATATCTCCGTATATAGGAGAACACAGTGGCGGTGGCGGCGGCGTCGGCAGCAACTCGGCTGAAACTCGGGCGTCGGCGGGCGGCCGTAAATCCTCTTTCGCTTGCATATAATTTATCCGCGCCTGCTATCTCGGCGTATTATAACAGTCGTCCGAAATAATGCATATTTCATGGCATCGTTCGCCAAGTTTTATACGACGCCGACGTCGCGCACGCCTGGCCCCGCATCTCCCTCTCTCTCTCTCGCCCTCCGCACGCTGGGTTATACGACGTGCGACAATAAACGCCGTGCGGCATGCCGATCGATCGGCTCTCTTCTTTACGCCTCTCTCCATCTCATCCTCGCTTCCTCCTCTCTTTCTCCTTCGCTCCTTCTGCCTATCTCTCCGTTCTCTCATTCTCCCTCTCTCTGTCTGTATGCCGCTGTGCTCGGTTGGGCCCTTGAATGCCTCGGCTTCGCGTAATTATCTTATGTTTGCTCGCACGGGGAAGATATGCGCTTCCGCGGAGAGGATCTAATTGCCGGCGCTTGCTTGCTCGCATACGCCTTCCCTCTCTACTGTACCGCCAGCAGCAGCAGCAGCTTTCCCTACGAATTATGAAGCGGTGCGCCCCAGTCGAAAGTTTACTAATTATAACTAATAAATTGCAAGTACGGTTAATACCGACGCGCGCGTCCTCCGCTCCGCGGACAAAGTACTGCTTCCAAGCGCGCGCACACACTCGGACCAAGTCGCGCGCGTCCCCACCTCTCTAGGATCCGCGTGCAACTACCGACGAATTATAGTTTACGCGCGTGTATTCGGCCGCAGGGCCGCGAAGAGAGAGAGAGAGCTCGTAAAACCGTAAACCTGCACACGCGCTGCCTCCGGTCTGTGCGTTTATATTGCTCGCGCCTCGCCGACGTCGAATGTATGGCTGATAGAGCCGGAGATAGGAGAACCGACGCGTTATCTGTCTTTCCGTGCCGGCCTACGCCTTCTGGCCATGAGAATGCAATTCTGCGGGCGCGACAAAGCGATGCGCGCGCCGAGCTAGTACCTTTGCCAGCTGCGATACCGTTCGCAAGCAGTTTACCCCGGCTCTCTTTGCCGATTCTACGGCTACGGCCTCGTTATCGCAGCGCCTGCGATCTTTTTCAACGGGGGCCGTGAAAAATGGGCAGATCGCTGATTTAAGAAATGTGAATGCATGCTTCGAATAAATTTACTGCTCGGAATTGCCTGCTTATTTTGAGGGAAGAGGAGAAAAGGGCGATTTTTCACCTATCGTCGTGGCTTTTTTGGGAGAGTATATTTTTGAATATATGCGAATACGTTTTTGTGTTTTCCGATAAGATTTTAAGACCTTTTTGCATTCCCTTTGTGCGGTCGTCCATACATGATTTCTTACATCTTGGTAATGCAGTCTTATGGACCCTATAGTAAATATGTTAAGTCGAGCATTTAGGATGCTTCTCGTATTGTATTCCTCCCTTTGCCCTTTACTTTTTTTCTCTTTTTTTGTCGTCTCCGTTTTTATATTTACCGACCTAAGCATTTCCATGCTTCTAGCTCTTTCTCCTTTTCATTCCTCCCTTTGTATTCAGTTACACTTCTTTCATTACTTCTATCCTCAAAGATCCAGTTAATGTAGTCGGTAAACACTCTTACCGGTGGCGCCCACACTCGACTGATACCTGACTCCACCAACATAAATAAGGATGTTGCTTCATTTGTCAGAAAATCCTCTACATTCTGTTTCAAATGCTTGATACTTGATTCGGAAGTGCTAGGACGTGGTGCTTTATCAAGTCTTTTACGAGTTTAGGCGTCTGACTATTTATTGGTAACAAAGAATAAAAGCACTTGAAGCTTTTTTTATTAAGTTTTAAAATAATGAATGGTAATGTAATTAAATTCACTTTAAAGGACATATCCTGTGTAAAAGTGTCAAGTGTAGAAACTGAATTTTTGTAAAAACTATACGCATATATGCAAACACACATATATTTTTAGGCATGTTAATCATTATAAAAATACTTAATCTACTATACAGTTAAATTAAAAATCTTTTGTTTATAATCTGCATATAAAATTAAACTCGATTTGCGAATTAAAACATTAACAATTCAGCAATCAATAATTTTATTTAATGTGTGTACTTGAAAATTGCGAAACAAATACAAAATTTACGAACTTATTATAAATAAATTAGCAATAATGGAAAGATCATTTGTATTTAATACCATGACTTAACTATTAACGAATGTAGAATTTGAAATAGATTGAATGCACGTTCCTTAATAGTTAATGACAGAGCCTTAACAAGTAATGAATGTTCGCTTAGACCAAAAACATTTAAAAGTTGAATAAATAATGTGAGCGATACATTAACTATAATATGATCTTTTCTACAAGTGTATAGTAAATTACGCCGTTTTTACTTTACTAAATTCGATTTAACATTACGTCTTTTCTCTATATTATTTTATTCTATAGATTGACAAAGGAAGATCAAAGGGCGCGCTAGCGCCCTGCCGGCAAAGTGGGGGGGGGGGCTTATAAACAACTTTGCATACAGTTTTTAATGTTGTTCTTATAAGGTATGAAGTCCGTAATATAATATAAATAAGTCGCTATAATGTT
>JAPYZB010001632.1:0-14863 GCA_030522745.1 Eupelmus kiefferi | reverse complement strand
CTCACCTTAATAATAATATCGCGCACGTTCTTGGAGTCAAGGAAGAACCTGGTGAGATGCCGATCGTGAAGGCCGTCGTACGGCAGCCGGATCTCGTTGTTGTACGGATCGCTGGTGTCGAATCGCTTGTGGTCCGGCGAGCTGAGCCATAGGCTTTGGCCCAAGCTTCGTCGGGATAGTACGTAGACGTTCTCCTGGAGGCCTGGGATCTTGGGCATCTTCGACTCGAGGGGCATGGTTCGCCATCGCGGCAGGCCAAAATCGGGCACTGTGCCCTTTGGCTTTGGGATCGAGTCTCGTAATTCGTCTAGGTATCTTGGCAGGGAAGCGATTGGATTTTTTATAATTATTGGTGTGGCTGGATTTTTATTGCAGTGAATTGTGTATGATGTAAAATTATTTTTTTAGTCTGCAAGATCGAATTACGTTAAATTAAGCTAATTTTAAATTTGATTATGTTTTAATAAAGCTGAATCATTGTTGTGTGTACAGATGTAAATGTCCTAATTAATGAAATTGGTTAGATTATGTATTAAAATAGTTGTAAATATGGAATATGATATAAATTATATAATTTAAACTTACAGAGATCTGTGAAGAGTAAGTAAATCAATCGCAGTGGCTTTGCTGAGACACATTTTTATTGAAATTTTACTTATTTATTAAGGTATCACTGAAATAACCAAGAATTTCGAGGATCTATTCTGAAATCTTACTATAAAACAAAAGATATGCTAAGGTAGTATACTATAATTTCAAAATAAAAAAGTAATAACATTTAACATAAAATTAATTAATAGTTAAAAAAAAATTATAAAAAGTAGTATAAAATAGTAAAATATAAAAATAATATTTAAAATCAACATTGCCAGGTGTGTTTATTTTTTTAATCCTAAAAAAGTGTTGATGTAAGACATATTTTGAGAAATAAAGATTTTATCATTAGATGTCATGTGATTTATTAATGCGTTAGGATAACAGAAAATAAAACCGAAATATCGGTTATACATAAATCAGAAAGTAAGCATCTTATTTCTTAAAAACTAGGGATGCTACAAATTGATTGCATAAATAATACATTAGTGAATGTATGTATGTACAAAAAGAGAAATAGCTTTTGTAGCACAATAAAAAAATCAGTATTTTAAAATAAAGTATTTTACTTTATAGCATCTAACAAATTTAATTTTATGATTGAGAAAACTCAATTTTAGATTGCTACTAAGCAATGATGCACACGTGAAAGTTTGATACGTCATAGAGATTTTAAAAAACTTCTACATAGCTATTTCAGAGTACAGCAATATGTCGTTTCGGTTAACAATGTTTATATCAACTATGTAGTGTTCACAAAGAGCTTTATAAAATATGTCATGCAGAGACAGTCACACTTATGTAATAATGAATAAATTTTTTGTCAAACTCTGCACTTTTTTGAGCAAGCTGTTGTTGTCAATGAATAAGTTACATGAATTTGAATTGCAAAAATTTGTATGTTGATTCAATATTAAGTACTCATTGGTACAGAAAATGTAATTTCTTTACTTTCACACTTTTTTTATAACTACTAACTATTTAAATATTTATACTTATACACAATAAACTTCTGATAAATCCTTTCTATACAAGAATAAAATCACTACAAGCACTTAAAAAACGAATTGTATTTACACTTTCAATGCGCGGTAAAATTAAAACAAAACGATCTAATGAAGTTTCTTGGACAGGAAAAACTGTTATTTGATATAAATATTATTTTTAATAAACTTTTAATTCAAGACATTTCGACAATCACTTGCGTCTTGAAAATGCAACAGCACTATTTAAACAAATTTAAGTGAATGTATATATTCTCTGTAAAAAAATAATAGTGTATATCTATACGTGCTTAGAAGAACATGTAATACATATGTAACGAATTGCATTTATGTTTTCTCATCTGCACAAGTACAATAATGGATAAAAAAAAATAATTTTAAATTCACTGAGTTATTTAATTATTACAAGCTTTCTTATTCAAATAATTTTTTATTAATTATTTAAATTTTATTATTTAATAAAATTACTTTAAAACTGAATCTTTGAAATTAATAATAATTTCTAGAATGTGATTACATTTTATACTTCTATATTTGATAAAAGTTTTTTAGTTTCGGTAAATCATTTTCATTGAATTATATTATTAATAAAGGTGATGTTATTGTTGCTTGTAATAAGAGTGAAATTATATCTTTTTTGTGATGATTAGTTTGCACTCGATTTTCTTTTAGTATCTAAAAAATTTATTCTTATCATTATAATTTTTAATTATAATACTAATTACATAAAATGACTATAACAAGTAGTTTTCAAAAATATTGTAAATGCTAGTTTTTAAAACATAGTACACTGTTTAAATTTCAGTTTTTCATACAAATATAAAAATTAGTTTATTCTAGAATAATAAATTATAGAAATATTAATATCGAAAAAATAAAAGTTAGCATAAGAATTCATCTAAAGTTAATTATCATATATCTATGATTTGTATTTACACGGGTAAGTACAATTAATTTTTAAAAATAATTTAAATTTTATCGTCATTTTACATAAACTTTTTTTTACACTGTTTCACAGTTTAAAAAAATTTACTGATTCTTCCTTTTAGTATAGAAAATGATGCAAGTAAAAATTAAATCAAGTATCTTGATATTTGGAAAGCAATGCTACACTATTATATTTATAAATTTTTCAGTCAAATATGTCAATTTGTACTTACACAGTTCTTATAAATTTATGTATTTTATTTTTCTACTTAACAATCTTACATTTCTAAAACTATATTCTATACAATTAAAATTATTTGAAAATCTTAGTTAAAAAATGATTGTTTCATAATTTTTTTTTACCTAAAAATATGATTATAACTTTTAAAGATAATACTGATTTGATTTACTTCAAAGCTATGCAAACTGCGAAAGTAAAATAACTAATAATAGTAATAAAAATGCTTATGATAGTACTCGGTTGTATTTATAAATTAAAAGCAGTATACATTTCTATGCAATGAAAAAGATATAGAAAAAGTATAAATAGATGTTATTAACGCCATGAACACCGAATGAAATCACTTATTGTCGTCGCTTTAACATGCCTATAATAACAAAGTAGGCATCATTTAGTCTAAGGTATGAAATTTGAATGCCAGTATTTTTTATATAAAAAATTTAGCATATTTTGTTAATAACTTAAACAAACACTTATTTTTAGACTGCGGTACAAGATATTAACATACGAAAAAATTTTCGTAACGTATAATTATATAGCCTCTGAGATAAGTGCCAAGTAAAGCCTACGTAAAAAAGTTTTTAGAGATTAACTCTCTATTTTTAAACAACTTTGTACAACTTATCAGAAGTCTCAAATAATTAAATTTACAATGATATACAATTATCTTTTTAATTCTAACTAAAAGTACACATAACTTTATCTTATGTTTACTTTTTTACATTACTAATATGAAGAAAATGTGATTTATTACACAAAAATTTACTTTCACACATGCACACTAAAGATTATGTGAATAAAATAGAAAAACATGAATTAAACAAAAAAAAAAAAAAAAAAACTATGCCACTTGCTGTTGCTTTAATGTGATAAATTACATGAGCCGGTAGAAAAAACGATTATCATGGCTTATCAAACTTAAAATTATATTTATCTAGTAATCGATCATAGAGCCTTAATTTATATTTACAGTTTGAATTTTCGCCTTCATCATTACTCTTTATGTGAAAATTATTTTATATAAAGTCGCAATGGTTTTCTGAATTACGTTTCAGAAGAAAATTTTTTCAAGCCTTAGTGCAACATTTTGTGAATCTTGAGAATTTTACCTAGACGTTGTTTTGCCGTTTTCATTCCTTTTTTAGGTTTTCGCTCTGAAACAAGAAAAAATAATCGTTAAATTATACATATAA
This sequence comes from Eupelmus kiefferi, assembly GCA_030522745.1. Classification (NCBI taxonomy): domain Eukaryota; kingdom Metazoa; phylum Arthropoda; class Insecta; order Hymenoptera; family Eupelmidae; genus Eupelmus; species Eupelmus kiefferi. Next base: position 10,904 of record JAPYZB010001632.1, on the reverse strand, counting down.
CTTGGTAGACAAATTTAAACACTTAATTAATTTTTCTTTAAAAACTATGAAAGTTTTTTTAAACTACTTTTATTTTCTCATAGTTATGAAAAAAGTATTAAAATGTTAACTTACCAACTGGAACGGGTGCCGCAAGTTTAGCTTTCACATCTTTCAGCCTATTTGGACTCGTCAGAATAGACGAATAGGTATGAAACTGTTTAGCAGGATGTTCGGCAGATATAGTTGGCCCTAAAGTCATAAGACTTGGAGATTCTGACACTATTTCAGCTGCTCCAACTACCGGTGTTGTTTCAGTTGTTATCGGTACCACTGTTGGTGTTCCGGTAACTGGTGGTGGCGGTGGCGGCTGATCTTTTCGCTTCTTCTTGTATGATCGTTTGGCTGTGCCCTATATTAACAAATAGTGAGTTAAATTAAGGTTACAGTAAATTTGAAAATAGTTTGTAATATGCCAAAAACTTACTGTCATTGTAAAAAAAAAAAAAAAAATTATACACTTACGGACTGTTTAGCACGCTTCTTTGCAGCTGCCTCGAGACCTTTTTCTACAGATGTTTTTTTCGCTCCGTCACGAGCTGGCCGATTTGTTTTTGGTAACAGAGGGCCCACTCGTGCCTTCGGGTTCCATGCCTCGTCCTCTTCTCGTTTACCCTTACCCTTGAATATAAATTCATCTTCGTCCGACACATCCAATGCTGGATAAACTATAATTTATTCATTTATTTTATTAGAATTAAATCAAATTAGTTAAACATATTTATTTTTTTAATTTCTAAAATTTTAAATTTTTTTATTCAAACTACTTACTGAAGTCATCGTCCTGATGAACTTTATCCATGTTCTCCAGCAAAAGATCGTCATCATCGTCATGCATTTCCACAATCGGCTTGGGCTTTAAAACTTTCATAGGTTTTGGTGGAGCCTCTGGAGTCGTGGAGTAACACTGCGCGCTGAATGACAGCATCCCGGCGATGGCATCTCTCGTCGACGGTGATGCCCTGTCAGAACTGAGCGTTTTCAACTTATAAATACTAAGACACCAAGAAACGGTCTGAATCTTTGTGGCGTCCTTTGAAGTAGCTTACGAAACTAAGTTAGTTAATTCATGCATCTTACCAATGCGAAAATTACACTTTAGATATATTAGCGCTAAATAAGCATTTCTAAAAGAAATGGCATTTCAGTTAACTTATAATCGCTTACCCAGTCGAAGCGGGCGCTGGCTGAACAAAACTTGCTTCGGCAATCGAGGGACTGAAATTATTATTTTATAAGCAGTTAGCAAAATCAAAACAAACGCAAACTTGTTACGAAAGTAATACAGTGCGGATTAGCAGATATATATCTTAAAAAATCAACGCGCTTAAAACTCACATAACATCCAGTCTTGGAGCACCTGCACCCAAGGTATATACGGATGCTTTGAGCAGCTCCTCAATTCCATTTTTCGGAGCACTGTTTGCTCCTTCTGGTTCGGATTCAAACAACGGCTTCTTCGGTTTCTTCGGACTCGTGGCAGCTTTTGGTGTTTTCTTTTTCTTTGGCGCCTCGTCGATCGTTAATCCTCCATAATCGCTCTCGTTGCTACCATCATGAAAATCATAAACCGAAGTAGTTTGTTTCCACGTTAATTCTTTGCGTGTTTCTGCCTGTTCCAGCGTGAAGTTTCCAAACATTTCGTTTGTTCCTTTATCTTTTGTACTTCTAACTACCTCCTTATCACCCAGCTTAAATCTGATCACAGTTGGACTTTGTTTTCCGGGTTTCGAGATTTTTTTATTCAAAGTTTTATTGCCACCGGTTTTTTTTACGCTGGGAGTTTTTTTGGTAGTCGGGGATTTATTACTACCAGGCGTTTTGTTAGCTTTGGCGTTTTTATTAGAATTTGATTTCTTAGCGCTAGAAGTTTTTGGACTGAGAGTTTTTATCGTCTTAACGGGAGTTGTTGCGACTGGAATAGGTATCGGCAGTTTTTCGGTTATTGCTTCACCCGTGACATACGGATACGGCACCGGTTTTGGTAGTGTTAACTTTATAGGGGGTATGTTTTGAAGTGGTTTTTGAACGGTTACTGGTGTTTTAACTGCAGCTTTAACTGAAGTTTTAACTGGAGATTTCGCTGGAGATTTCGCTGGAGATTTCGCTGGAGATTTCACTGGAGATTTTACTGGAGATTTAACTGCAGTTTTAACTTGTGTTTTAACTGAAGTTTTCTTCACTGGTTGTTCTTTCACCGGTGACTTTATCTTTACATTCTCTGCTGCACGATCAGCAGTATTGAAATCGATAAAATCTTTGTTAAATGGCTTTTTCTTTTTTCTTTTACTTTCACGCTCCGGTTTAGGAGGATTTAATGCTATTAAAAATCTTTCTGCATGTCTTATTTCCTTACTAAGATCTTTTAGTAATTTTTGACTATTAATAGTTGTAGGTATCTGACCTCTACTTAACATACTATACTGTAACAGAAACATAAAAGCAATAAGGTTTTATAACATTTTCAAAAAATATAAGAAAAAACTGTTTAAATTAAAAATATCTTACATCTTTATCAGTATTCCATTGCTTTAGTATACTTAATAAAGCTTTAATACCCTGTAATAAGTAGGGAGGACACTTCTTTTCTTCGCTATTAAGGTCTTTAAGTTCTTTTAACAAACGTTTTGCTGCAAACCAGTGAATTGTTTCAAAACCAGGATATTGAAACTTTGCTGGTGTTTTCATTTTTCTTTCCATTTCATAAATTCTGAAATTTTTTTCGTATAGAATTATTTTTTATATTTGTTATTAAGAAAGATTTAAAAAATTGTTTATACATACTGTATTTGCATAGGAATATTGAGACTATGTACAAAGTTTCCTCCAAATACTAAAGAATCTACTGGTGTTAACACAGCATGAATCCACCCAGTTGGTATCATCATTGTTTGTCCTTGTTTTAAGACACATTTATAGCATGCATCCACCTGGTCCCCAAAAAATGTTTCACTTTGTGTCGAACTGCACATCCACTGTTGATATAGGTGTAAATTTGCTGGGGTTGGTTTGATAAGATAAAAAACTTTTTCACCTCTTAAGACGTGGTACCACACGGATGTACCACCAAAGTCAATATGAAAGTCTGTAAAACTGTCTTTGACACCCATAAGACAATACTTTTGTACTTCTGGTTTTTTCAATTCACTTTCTTCAGGCCAATCTCGAGGCCAAACATAGTTGACCCAATCAAGTTTTCGTGCAATGTATGGTGCTTCAACGAAAGAAGACAGGCTACAAATATTAATAAATAAATATGTATATTATTCACGAAATTTTTAAAAAACTATAAACTATAAATATAAAGCTATTTATAATTATATACCCAGTATTAGTGAATTCTAAGCTTATAACATTGAGAATCCGTGATCTATAAGGATCATTATAGTATTCAACAAATTCATTTAATGACATTCTTACATTATTTTGTTTTGCAACATCAATTACATCCATTTCTCGATCACCCCCTAAAAGGTTTCAAATTATTATATGTTATAAAAAATTTTATAACATGAAAACTGTTTTCTATAACATAATTACCAATATGATTTCTGACATCATTGACAGTGAAGTTTGGTGGTGGTACAATCATATCAAGGCCATCTTTAGTATCAATAACAATGGGTATTTCAAAACCATTTGTTTGTAAATATTGCATTGTTAGCTGTTGACCTTTTAAATGTCTGACAATATCGTCGGCTCTAGGAAAATGCCTAGACTTAAGTTCTCTAATGAACACTGGTGTACCCGTTTGAACAGGTTTTCCCTCTGCTTCCATTTCAGCATAATCATGACGGTGCCAATTTGCTTTGACTTTTTCTGCAACCAAAAACAGATTTATTAATACTTATACTACAGATATCAAATTCTAATAAATATTATTGTTATAACTTACGTATAGATGGACCATGCTTCACTTCACACTGTGGACAGTGAAATTTGTCTAATTCTGTGGACGCATACTCCTTCACTCCAACGCACCTAAATGAGTAAAAACATTAACACAAAATATTTCGAATTCATGAATGAAACACGCGTTTAAACAAAAAAGTAACATAACTCAAAACAACCAAAAACAAATCAACAAAGACTCAATGAATTTATCTGGCGAATTCAGTAAAAAACCAGAATGCATCTCTAGGTTATGTTTACAATAACAAACTGTTACAGGATCAAAAGTCAGCCTCCCTAAGCGTTTACGTAACAAATATTCAATCAGTCTGGAATGAAACAAGCGAGCCAAGAGTGCATCAACGATTTCCAGGCCGTGTCAGGGCCGAAATCCTCGTGTAAACGAGGGATCAAAAGGAAAGATTGAACTAGCGAGGCAGCAATAAGCGCACGTACCCTCCGTGATACCAGATCCTGCAGACGTCGCACTGTATCATAAAACGGTCCGGGTCGAAGGGACTGCCGCAGGAGCAGGTAGCTATCACCTCCATCTTCGTTTTCCTCGCGCGGTCCCCGGGTCGAGTTCGTGAGAGCAGCCGCCCGCGGAAAATTGAAGTTTTGCCGAAATCAAAGGAAAACACAAGCAGCAACGCCTGCGAGAACGCGCAGCGATCCACCAGTCATGGAGTAGCTGCCTGGCGCTAAACGGCACCTAGATAAGCGAGCGCGTGGTGAGCGTCGGTAAGCCGCGCGGTAAGTAGCGCCCTCTGCCGATTGATTTTAGTGTTTATTGCTTGTACTTGTTATATAGGATTTTATCGATTTGCGAAATTATTTTTTAGGTTAATTTTTTTGGTTTCGTTTGTTGATGATTTTTCTGTGTCTCTGACTGTCTAAAAGATAGGTAATTGTAAAAAGAAAATGTGATTTGAGGTTTGACTAGGAATGAGAAGATGCGCGGATAAGCTAAGGTGAGAAGGCTAAATTATTTTACTAAATTATGTATATTTGTAAAAAATAAAAAAATAAATATTACGCATTTAGGGAAGAAAAATGTTGGTCAATCCAGAGAAATGAACTGAAAATTCCAGTTCACATTTTGAGCGCGCACCGAAAAATCCAGTGCGCGCACGGGTTAAGCACGTTAAAATGAATCGAGAATATACATGCGAGGCTGGATTGACAATCCATGTGCCAACACTGTAAAATATTGATGCAGCTCAGTATATTTAAGTAAAGATTTTTGAGCACTCAAATTTCGTAAGCAGGGATGGACAATTAGAGTGCGCAAAAACGAGCACTGAGTTTTACAGTGAATTTCTCTTTCCGTGATACCTGAAGGTGAGGGTGTGAACGCATACTTTTGGGCTTTGTGGGCAAATTAGCAAATGAGAAATACGCCTTCCTTTCAGAGGTATAAAAAAAGAAGCATTCATTTTTTAAGAAAATAACACGTATTTAAGATGAAATAGTTTTTCATCTTAAATATGTACTGTTTTCTTTAAAAATGATGCTTCTTTTATCGACAATAACATTCTCTGTTAAGTAACAAAACAAGATTCATAGAGGGTGGTTGAAATAATTTATAGTTAAACTTCATTTTAACGTTCTCTAGTAATTTATTTTATATTTCAAAATGCATTCCTGTGACTTTTAAGATAATTCAAATTAATCGTGCACGATGTGTACTTCTCGCTCGTCAAATGAGAACTGAACTATAAGAAAATCTCAAACCTCTATATAAGAGGGCCAATATCACCTTCTATGCGTGCCATCATACAACGTACTATTTCTTTCTATGCTGATAACGCCGCGGCGCGAATGCAACTCCATTCGTTAAAATAAGAATATTGAAATCAATTAAATTCCGAATTTTTAATCGGCATATAGCAAGGTAAACTCCCAAAGTTGCCACATAATGAACCTAGGTGGACGTTATCCACTTTTATCCACCTGCTCAGCAGTATTTTAGGAAATCCATGATGTTCTTCGTTAGAAATATGTAAAAGGCACTAGGCCATAGGCGCGCCTATGCGCTATAAGCTCGGCCTAAGTGCTTTTATTGTAAAATATTATAACATTAGTAAAAATATTAAAATAACTTAATCACCTTCTTATTTGGCTCTCCTTTACATGTTTGATACATTTTTGTTAAAAATCTCTTTATTTTACATAAAAGTCGCTCTGTTTCTATCTGTAACCTTCTCAATGTATGATGTGTAATAGAAATCATAGAAATACAATAATACAACTAGGCGTGAAGAGCTTTAATGTGAGCTTCGATTCGTTAAAAAATATTAATTCTTTCTAAAGTTATAAGCAATCAATGATGGCTTACAAAAATTATTAAAAATTGATTCAATATTGTAGGAATATTTATTGAAAAATTAAGTAACTTTTTTATGCTACTTTTTATTGCTTATAACTTCCAAAAGAATCAATAATTTTTAACGAACCAAAGATTATTTTAAAGCTCTTTGTACCTAGTTTATTATGTAGTTATTATCTTCTATAACACAAATAATTAGAATATTATTGTTGAAAAAAAAAATCACTTTTCTAGGAAAAAGTATGTATCTATGATTTAACAGCTCATTCGTCGGAAAGAAAGGCCAAAATTAATTATTGAATCTTTTTAGTCAGTGAATTATAGCTGAAATGTTTTTAATTTGTAAGGTAGGCATTGTATAGTAATCAAGAATGAAGTTACTATGTTGTATGTACTATGTTGAAGTTACTATGTTGTATGCTCATTCATCATCCAGAACAACGAAAACTTGAATTTTTTAATGTAGGCCTTACTATTTATAAAAATATAAAAGCTATCTTTATTTCTAAGCATTAGAAGTATGATATATCTTATCGGTATCAAAAAATATCGTTTCCTTTTACATTGTTACTAAAACTATAAACTACTGTGCGTTATTTACATCAAATTAACGCAAACAAGGAAATGATGGTGGAAGGTATGATTTTATGATGATAAATTTTTAGGTGGTATTTCTTCAGAAAAATTAAAGAATATTGCATTATGTTAGAAACAGGAAAATGAAAATATTCTGGATATATAATATTACGTTGCGTAAGTCACACATGTACGATCACTATAAATTCAAATTCCATAAATCATCATAACAAAGCTGTTCTGTGATAAAATAATTTTATATATTTTTTATTAAATTATAAAATTTTATAATTTAATATACATAATTACATCTAATTTAACAATTTTATATTTAAACATTTTGTATTAAATATTAACAATCGATAAATTGTATTTTTTAAATTTTTTATCATATATATATATCAACTTCGAAATGAAACTGCAACGGTAATATAAGATAAAGTCGTTTTTAAAATCTGAAAAAAGTTTTCTTTAATAGATATTCAAGTAAATTGACTTTAAAATAAAAGTAACAGTATGGAAATAGTTAGTACATACAGATCCATAATTTTCGAAATTCATTATGTAAAGTCCTCCAGCGGTGATAACGCTAGGTCTTGTAAATCTAATCATTAAAATTCGTAACAATTTTTTCCCTTTTTTAGATATGTTGTACCATTCATTCGTATATCTAAAAATAATATAGAAAACTATTAATAACTTATGTTTTTTTTTATTTATAAAGAATTATTTCTTGCCATAAGTCAAGCAAGTTAATGAAGAAAAAATAAAATGTATAAATAAAAATATTAAATAAATCTGAAAAGTGCATTTTACTACTTACGCAGAAACAAACAAATCGTTACTGTGGTCTAAGACCATCTGGCCAGGCCAAGTAAGATAAAATAAGTGAACTAGGGCTGCTATTTCTAACATAACTATTCTCAACAATTCGAATAAAATAGCCGTATTAAATTCATCGAATGCTCTCAAACTCTAAGGAGAACAAAATTAACAAAGTTTAATAGAATATGAACTCGAATGACAGTAAGTGTAAATTAATATGAATTTAAATTAACTTAAAAACTAATATTAAAATTAAGTTCCTACTACTAGGAGATATAAATATTAATTATAAATTTCATTATAATTATAATTAAGTGATGATTATATATGAGTTCATTTTAATCTTGTTGTTGATTATCAAAATCTAAAATATAAAATATTTGAGAAAAACTAAGCCAATTTTTACTTTTTCTATACTGCATTATTCGATGTATACAAATTTGAAGTGATTTAACTACATATTTTTTGGAATAATAAATACAAATTTTACTTAAAGTAGGATTAGGACTCTCCAGGAGAGGGTCAGGGTTCCGGATCACGGATCCGGCTGAAACTTTGCGATATGTTTTTAGATGTCAAAATATGAAGAAAGCCAGAATATTAGACTCTATTGGTTAGAGAAACTCGAATTGTGCATATTTTCAGGTTCAATTTTAGAAAATTTTAATAAATGTTAGTACTATTATAACGTACATAAATTAATTTAGAAAAACCGTACATACATAGCTAGAATTGAAAATTGAGCTTAAGAAAACTAGCTTTCATCTACTTTTTGTAGAATTAAAAAAGCTCATCTCCATCAAAAGTTATGATAGTTTAAACATAGTTTTAAAAAGTGTATCTAAAATTAAAATTACAGTTCTGAAGGATTCTATGGTGTATTTTTGTTATTTAACTTTGAACTGTCATAATTTTTTATGGAGATGAGCTTTTTTAATTCTACAAAAAGTAAGTGAAAGCTAGTTTTCTCAAGCTCAATTTTCAATTATAGCAGATGTATGTATGGTTTTTCTAAAATTTATTAAAATTTTCTAAAATTGAACCGGAAAATATGCACAACTCGAGTTCTTCTAACCAATAGAGTCTAATATTCTGCACTCAAAAAAGTGCTTGGTGAATCTAACAAAGTAGCACTTGGTTAAAATATAATTTGGTGCTCCTACGAAGTTTTTGGTTATATCTACAAGGGTAGTGTTGTATTGACAACTATTCGGAGTTTGTAAACTTTTTTAATAAAAAAAACTTATAACGAAAAAAAATTGTAAAAATTACAAAGTACTTTGTAATTACTTTACTTAACTTAGTTTTAAACACAAAATTTTTTAACAAAATACACTTTGTAACCTTAACCAATTAATTCGTTAGGTTTTGGATGCTAAAGTCAAGTGGTAAATATAACAAATTAATATGTTGTATTTTCCAAGATTTTTTTGAGTCTGGCTTTCTTCATATTTTGACATCTAAAAACATATCGTAAAGTTTTAGACGAATCCGTGATCCGGAACCCTGGCTCTCTCCTAGTCAGTTAAAGTGGAAAAAAAAATTAAATTTACATACAAATTTACATACATTTTTTCCCATAATATGATTTTAATTAAAGAAACTTTTTCTACCTTGAATATACATTAAATTTTACAATTACGCCTATTCGCAACTTCAAAAAGTGTGGTTCAATGCTAAAAATCCTATTTTAAAGTCGAATTGAAGTGAATGTTACGTATAAAAAGTTAAAAATAATAAGAATTTAGGTATTTTTGTGAATATTACTTACGTAAAATTCACTTATCTTTAACAAAATTCCTGTACTGATATTTTGTGAAAAAATATATATTGAAGATCTCTGCAAATTTTCAAGGTGAACCCTTGACAATTAACTTAGAAATCCGTGGCAATTAGCAAAATACATTAAAATAAGAATTCGACTTTAATTGGACTTTACCAGGATAGGACTTTAAACATTGGACCAGATTTCTTGAATTTGTGAATAGGCTAAATTGTAAAATCTAATATATATTTAAGGTAGAAAAAATTTTTTTGATTGAGATTATATCGGTAAAAATAATGTCTATATTAAAATCTATTTTATTTCCAGCTTTTAACCAAGTTCTGGTACCTTAACAGAGTCAATGCTTTCTTAAAGAGTCATTCGTCTTGAAACTAATATAATTTTAAAACTTTGTGTTTTGTTTTTTTTTCTTATTTTTTTTTTTTTTTTTTTTTTTAAATATTTTATTTTTTTTTTTTTTTTTTTTTTTTTTTTTTTTTTTTTTTGTTATATAAATATCTAATGCTGATTTACCAAAAAGGGAGATTTTTCATATTTTTAATTTTAAAAGTAAAGTGCATAAAATGCATATAGATACAAGATTCTGCACTTAAACCCATGTACGAAGACAAGGCCAGCAATTATATTATCGCTTCATCATGCAAGCGATGGAGTGAATGCGGTACAAACATAATCAATTTGTTTGATAATATCTATTATTAAGTATAAGATTTTACTCACTATAAGGGCAGCAACGCTTAGAAACGTAACCGTCATACCAATGACCATGAGAAAAAACAAAGAATATGAAGCCTCAATGTTAGCGTTAATTCTATCTTGATAAAAAATGAAATATAAAAATTTATCATATAAATACTTGAAAAATTATAATTCGTCAATTTAGATATGAAAAATTGAATTTATTGGACTTCTTAAAATTTGGCATTGGGACGCTTATATGACTTTTAAAATTGTACTTAATTTGATAACATTTTCTTTTAACATCATTTATTTTCTCTTCGAATTTGTACATTCTAATGCTTAGCATAGTGGGTTAATACCGGTTAATAAATCCGTATACCTGTCGTCTGTGAAAGTTCAATGTTATTTAGAGAAAACTTGAACATATTGGCTTGTAGAAGTCCAATAAATTTAATTTTTGATATTTATTCTCATCAAAATGTAAATTATTTCTAAATTATATTTTACTCAATTATTAACGTATATGCTACACGTTCTTATAAATAGATTTTATATATAACTATAAATTAGTAAAATTGATGGGTTCGATACAAGAAGATGATTGATACTTAAAAGTCTCTGTTATTATTTTTTTTTTAATATGGTACTTACTAAAATATTGTACCAAAAAGTTTTAATATACTACTCTCTAAAAGTTAAGGAGTAAATCCATGCCCGAATTTACTCCTTAGCGAAATTTACTCCTTATAAGGAGTATATTTTAAAATTTACTCCTCA
>JAPYZB010001631.1:0-13888 GCA_030522745.1 Eupelmus kiefferi | reverse complement strand
AATATACAAATCAACATCATGTGCCCTGGTTGACTAATTACCAGGGTATATATCCATCAGTCAGTGAATAAAAGTGTCCAAAAGAAATAAAATTACATGACAAAAGTACTCTGATCACAGTGACTGCGTCAAAATTCGTAATAAAAGTAAAATTAAGAATAAGAACTAAACCTATGTATATATATAAAACTTAACGTAGGTGTATAAATAAAAATAAATAGTAAATATTACTAAGTCACAACAAATCAATAAAATCCACTATTCTTAGAGTTAATCACTCTTTGTGGTCAGATCACAGAAAATAATTGCACAACGCCCACGTATGTTTACATTAAACTTTGTGGGTTCCCGTATAATATTCTGTGTAGATTTCTATCCTCTTTCCAATAATGATCAATAAAAAAAGTTGTTGAATATTATATAAAAATTGTAAAATTCTCCTTAAAAAAATCTGTAGTTTATTTTAAAAATAAATATTTAAAATATGTTGTCTGACATAGTTAACGTTTGTATTACTTTTTTCTATTGTATATGAGGTACGACTTTATTATACGGAAGATAAAGTACGACTTTATTAGATGCAAATTCGAGATACGACTTTGTTAGTCGCATTTTCTAAATACGTCTCTGTTAGATGTATGCCTGAGATACGTCCTTGTCATTAGGAGACGTCGCTTTGATAAACTAATAAATTTCAAATAAATCATAGTGCACAATACAGCACTAGTTCCAATAAAATTTATTAGTAGTTGAAAATCAATTTTAAATTAAAACTTAAAAATAATTATAAACTAATAAACTTTCACTGAACTATAGTACGCAGTACAGTATTAACTCGACCGAAGTTTATTAGGATATTTAGTAGTTTAATTCAAGATTGTTATAAAAACATTTAAAATTATAATTATTTTTACAATTAATCGAATTCTAATTATCCTCTCCTATTTCTTTAGCGTACTTCCTAAAGAAGTGTTCGAAGAAATATTCAGATAAACAAACTATTCTAGATTATTATAAAAGATTCCCGAGTTATATATAGTTCGAAAGAATTGACTCAAAACATATAAGCACGTTAGATGTCACACGTGGTTTAAAACGAAGATTCAATAGAGGCACTAATGACAATGATAATAATATTAACGATGATACCAAAAGAGGTTATCCTAATAACTCGAGAGGCAGAAGCAGAGGCAAAGCTAGAGGTTGTAAAAACCTGACGGATCGTAAAAAAGATCAGCAAAAGGGTCCAGGAAGTAGCAATGGCTCAGCAAATAAAGGTGAGAATATTTGTTGCGCATTAAATAACTATATATCGTCAATGCACTCGCAATATAACAATTTATGTTCAGAAGTATTAAACAATGATCAACAAAAACTTTTAACCAAGTTTTTAGCAGATTCAGTTGCGATAGAGCATTTAACGCATTTTAAAATCATAATTAAATCATTTAAGGAATCTGATAACGGAGTAATTAAATGTGCGAATAAGAACACTTTAGCAGATTTGAAAACAAAGGAAGCCGGAACTGCAGAGATTTAGTTAGAAAACGACAAAAGTTTAGAAATTAATAATATAATTTGCGCTGAAGCTTTAGCTGAAAATTTGATATCTTTAAGAAAATTTGCTGAGATGAGTCTTGGTATATATTTAGAGAATGAAGAAATTAATATATTTGATCGAATGTCGAATAAATCATTAATAAGAGGCGTGCATAGACAGCCATATCGGATAGTCGAACTAGACATAAAAAATGCTAATTTTAAAAATATAAATATTCCTAATTTTACCTATAGAAAAATAATAGAAATTACAGTGGAAGAGAATACGGGCGCGAGAAAGTATGTAACACGAAGAATTCGCTCCGTGCATCTGACTGAAGGGAATAAGAGAATCGATCTAAGCGCCTATGATGGCGTAAAGTGTCAACTTTGCAGGCTGTAGAGTGTATTACTATATTTATAAAAAATAACCTCAAAAATTTATAAAAATCAAATGTTTAAACATATATAAATTTACTTTTAGACACTTTTCTTCGGAAAATAATATTATATTCGTAAAGCTACATACATTATACAAATGTTATATGAATTATATATATGTAGTTACGCAGTTATATCGATTATTCAATTATTTCCCATATAAGCTAATGCTAAATCGTCCGAGATCTGTAACTGATTCTCGGCACTAGATAGAAATCATAGAAAATAAAGAATTAGATGTTGCCTGCACCATATGCAAAAGAAAGTTTGATTAATATAAATAATGAAAATCCACTTGTAATTAATAAGCCAGAAGAAAAACGAGATTTAGATCAAAATAAAAACTCAGGGGTAAGTAAAGTTATTTAAGAAGAATCAAATTTAGATACTACTTTTTGGGATCGTAAATTTCACGACAGTGATAAATTATCATTAGTTGAATTATCTGGCAATGAATCGCCATTTTTTGATAATTATACTAAGTTTACTACAAATAAGAGCTTTCCTCTTGTATCTCAAATTCGAACTTGCTTCAACAGCCTATCTAAAAGCCTTGCAAATTAAAAGAAACTATTTTTGATAAGAGTTTATTAGTCCAGCTTCATATTCCAAAGGCTACAGGTAAATCAGTATTTTTCTAGATTGGCAACGGCATATCCTATGAAGACCCAGAGTGATACAGGTCACTGCTTTAAAATGTTTGTGAGAAGCGCTAGAAATTTGCTGGTTTATGACGCTAAGGTGTGTTATTTGCGTTTAGATCAGGGCACAGAATTAACAGGTGGCTATGCAATAGAGGTTTTTAAGAAATTGGGAGTTGAATTGTAATTAGCCAGCCCTGATATGCATGAGCATAATGGTGCGTCATAGCGTTTTAATCAAAGTAATTCAGAAGAAAGTTAGAGCACATATGCATGATTTGAAATTGCCTGAAAGCTTGTGGAATTTAACTGCTAATCTTACTCTACGTCAATTAAATGACATGATTACACCTTCACAAAAAATTGCTTTTAATCATAGCTTCAATATTAATCAGATTAAAAGATTTCGATGTGTAACTTATATCAAAGTGCAAAGAAAAATCAGTCCTAAATTCAAATTTGAGGGCAGGCGAGTAATTTAAGTTGTATAGACCCCTACTGTTTATTAATTTTTAAAACCTGAGGAAGAAAAATAATATAAAAGTAGAGACGCTAGATCTAGAGAAAAATTAGTTTACGGGGATAAGTGTAATTAAAATGAAATTGAAAATATGAAAATCACGAAATTAATAAAGAAAAATGTTTTATTGAATTTCAATAAGAAGAGAATCAATCTGAAGAATCTTTAAAACAGAAGGAACAAATTAAACGTAAGAGAGATAGACTGAATAAATCATAAAAAATTTATTGATATAAATGTAGACAGAAAATCGGATATTTACGATAAAATTAATCATGATACTAGTTTTTGTAATATTGCTAAAAGTAATGAAATAAAACCAAAAGTTACATTCTTATGTGTTGCAAATAGTGATAATGAATTGAAGCTTACGATGAGATTTATCATGTTTTGTTGGCAAAACTTAATAAAGATCCAATAAATTACACGCAAATTTTAAATGTCATCGCACACGATGCAGTGGCATTTAAAAATAAATTATTCTGGCACGAGGCTATAAATGATGAATTAAAATCTATGGAGAAAAATGGAGCTTGGAAAATTGATTGGCCTGCAATGATGCGTGATGGCAGCAAAGCAAATATTATTGATTCTACATGGTTTTTTAAGTAAATAGAAAAAGTAGATGGTAATATTAAATTCTAGGTGCGTTTAGTAATGCAGGGTTTCAAAGATACAAATTTTCATGAATTGAGGGAAACTTAAGCTCCGATATCACAACTTCCTTTGGTTCGATCTGTTCTATCAATTGTAAATAAATATGATTTAGATATTCACAATAAGGTGTGAAAACTGCTTTTTTGAACAAAATCATAGATGAAGAGATTTATATAAAAATACCAGATGTAATCTCTCAATCTAAACAATTACGTACAGATAAAATGTGTGAAGTATGTTACCGAGATTTTCGCGCTCAAAAGAATTTTTATTAATTTCGAGCAACGATGGCTCGTCTCCGCGAACAACAATTTAATCTGGTCCAAAATACAAAAATCCATAATTTCAAAATGTAATTAATCGCGTGAAAATTAATTTGAAATTGGCAGGGCACGGAGCCGCGTGCCGTCGCGCAAGGAGAGGGCGAACAAAACAACAATACCGGATTAATTAAACAAAGTAAATCCAATCAAACGATAATAATTTAGTACAAAACTTACGGCACTCGCAGATGCCCAAAGCACTAGTCCAAACTCTCGCTCGTTCTCTCTCGAATTTCCTATCTGCAGTGGTCCAAGGATTGCCAAACAGGAGTGGAGTTGAGAGATGCCACTGAAGGTAGATACAATCTCACAAAAACTGTACTACACCTTGTCACACAAAATAACGAACAAAACAATGCCAACGTAAACCAAACCTCTATTCTCTATCCCGATAAAGGCGCGTGCCGGCAATCAAACTGCCGACGGCGCACGTCTCAGCCCCCGCGACGCGAGCGCGACACACTCGTGCACATACACACACATACACATACACACACACGCACGCGCACACACACACACGCACGCACGCACGCACGCACACACACACGTACAACTGCTCATGCAGGAGTATACCAGTTCAATTTCATTCGGTGTTGCCGGTTATTTGGATGCGAGTCGCGCCGTTGCTACTCAGCATGGCCGCGATTCATTGGCTGCTACTCCAAAACCTATAACATAAGAAACGAGCATAAAATATAGCTAATAATTCATCAATATCTCTTTCTCGCTTGGCCGCCTCTAGGCTCGGAGGCAGAGCAACAATTACTCGTTACAATGCCCTCTCCTCAACTGTCAATCGTCCTACGATGACCAGTTTATCATCCATCGCAGCTAAAGGAGAAAGCTATGTCCAAACATAACAAAAAAAAATACTTGTCCAATATCACTGGTTGGTTTTGTCGCACAACCGTCTACCAGTTACTTACCCGTCCAATTCCGTCAACCCATCCTACTAACTAGGCGACTCTGCCACACTCCACAAAATGGCTAGGTGGAGCTCTTCCGGCAACCCCCGGGTTTCCCGAAGAAGAACCAGCCACTCACCGGTGTCCCGTGGGCTCGCCTTAGGCGTTCCGAGGTGAGCGCGGGCTACCAGAGGCACCGCCGATGACACCTCACTAGGCGGCGCCACTTTGTTCACCGCGGCTGATACCGGCTCGACAGAGACCGCAACCTCATTTGTCGAGGTCTTATCGACTGGCTCCGCCATCACCTCGTCGTCCAACAGCTCCTCCTGGATGAAGTTGAGTTCGAACTGAGCGAGGGCTTCAACTTCTGCAGCTACCCTTGCCACCTTGGCTTCCTCGGCCGCTCGCTCCTCAGCTTCCTCCTGTCCACGTCGGGCCTCGACGCGGGTGTCCTCAATGATCACCCGCCGCTGGATGTATGCCTCTACGCCACCGGGAATCCCTGCCCGGGCTCCACACTTTTGGCTAGTGGAGCGCCGATCTTTATTGGCCTCCAGGCGGTGCTTGGCTTCTTCGCGGCGAGGTTTCACCTTCGCGCCAGCCCGGCCCATTGGGTTGCTGTTCGCGAATCCGACGACTGCAGCGCTCAGCTCTCCACGCGTAATGCACATCGGAACAGCGCGGACACTAACTCATCGAGTGTCCAGTCTCCCACAGTTGTAGCAGAATTTCGCTACTACTGGGGCTGAACACTCTGAACGATCGTGTCCGCATTTTTAGCATGCATAGCACGCGCGGGGAGCAGGGTCGAGAGCCAGGTCCGTCTCAGTTGGGCGTAAACTCCCAAAGAGACTTTCCTGGGTCCTCGGCGCCAATCCTGAGTGCCTAGCCGGCTGAGGTCGTGATGGTGGAGAACTGGAGTCCACAGAGTGATTCTCCTCGGTTCCCTGGTCCTATGAACGCACCGGGACGGTCGACTCGTAGTCGTCCATAGTGAGCTGCCGGCGAGGATTATCCTGCCGACAGCGTGCACGCGAGTCGGCGACCCGCTGCTACCATGCTCACTCCTCCAGTCTTAGGTCCTGGAGGTATTCTGGAGGTGGCCAAAGTAACTTCTTGAAGATGACCTCCACGTAGGATTGCCCTGGTACCTGGAGCACTTAAGGGTTGCTCACTGGCACCAGCGTGATCAAACTCCGCTGGAACTGGGGAAGAGGAAAGTTTGGAGTGGTTCGGCACGGCGTCTTCGGAGGCAGTCGCCGTAGGTGACTTAGCACCTTTGGCTTCCCCCTACCAGCTCTTTTGGCGGATGCCTTTGGCAGGTTGGCGCGTGCGGAGGCTCGCGCCTTGGACGGTCTTTTTACCACCATGGTCCAATCGTCCAAGAGCTGGTCTAACTCCTCGACTTCTTTGGTGGCGTCCAAATCGAGGCCCTCGACGTCATCGGCCTACCTGGAGGAGATGCTCGGCTTGGATGTGCCAGAGACTGCGATCGAAGTCGCTATGTCCAAAGCCGACATTGATGGCTGCACGAACTCGCCTGAAACCTGGGCAGGCATAGCAATAAGAGCCGGATCCGACATTTCCGGCACGGCCAAGTCCATGGGCGTGACCTGGCTCGTCGCACCGGCGGATTGCTCCGCCGGTTCATTTACCACTTCATCAACGACGAGCCGCTGGGTGTGTTGCATCGCCAGCTGTCTGCCCACGGCTCTCTGTGCGAGGGTCTGCCCATTGGTTTCGGCATCCTCAACGCCGCGTCCAGCCGAGCCTTCACTCGGTCTGACCTCTGGTGGCTCGACAACCTCACCGTTGCTGACCCAATCCATTTCTACCTGCAAATAACGCGAAAAGAATCAGTCAACAAGCCACAAAATTTCCATTCCTGTCAACAACAGACATATATGTATACGTCCAAACAAAACGACCACCACCTGTCCACTAGCATGCTCCAACACTTACAATTTACTCTTCAGCTGCGGAGTCTTCTAGTAGGCTTTCTCAATTTTTTAAGCCACTTCAGAGAACTGTGATCTGTGATAGCTATAATATGATAGCCTTTCACATACGGTCTCAGTCTCTTAATATCCCAAATCAGCGCCAAGTACTCCTTCTCTGTCGTTGTGTAGTTCTTTTCAGCTGAATTTAGCACTCGACTGATATACACAGCAGTGTGCTCGCCAATAGCGTAATCGCTGGCGTCACATCGGACTGAGAATGGTCGTGAGAAGTCCGGCCGTGCGAGCACCGGCGCTTCCATGAGCGCTTTCTTGAGTCTGTCAAAAGCCGATTGCTGTTCATCATTCCACTCGAAAGCTTTCTCCTTGCGGAGTAGCCTCACGAGCAAAACTTTAAGCTTCGATTCTCCTGAAATAAATCGCGAGTACCATCTCACCATGCCAAGCAACGTTTTCAACTCCTTGGCATTAGTTGGTGTAGGATAGTTCAATACTGGTGCAACTCTACCTGGGTTGGGTGGAGGCCCAAAAGTCTAAATCATATCCCAGATATGTGACTCGCGCACAGCAAAACTCGCTACTGTCCAAATTTATTATCAAGCCAGCCTAGACCACCCGTTTGAGTACGAACTCCAGCTATTTCAGATGCATCTATCCAAAGACATATGGTTTACACTCTGGGCCAAAGAGTGCATTTATGAGATACATGGACGTCATAGGTGCACCTTTGAGGCGAAATGGCATTCATTTGAATTGCCACAAGCCTGATCCAGCCACAGCGAAGGCAGTATATTGCTTGCTAGCCTCGTTTATGGGCACTTTATGGTAAGCCTTTTTAAGGTCGACTTTCGAGATGAACTTGGCTTACGCAGTTTGTCCAAAATTTTGTCCATATTCGGCATAGGATACGTATCGTTGCGCGAAAGCTTGTTTAATTCTCGATAGGCGACGCAAAACCTGAAATTGTCCTTTCCTTAAGAAACAATAACTGGCGGGCTACACCATTCACTTGCGCTAGACTTGATAAAGTCCAATTCCAACATCTTTTTTACTTCAGACTGTGTTTAAATTTTTTTTTGTAATTTTAAACATCGACATAGTGGTCAATCAAGATCGTGAAGCCATAAACGTGCTTCGGCGGAGGTATCAGGCGCGCGGTAAGCGCAGCCACCTTCGCCTTTTCCTCGCTTAAAGCTTCTTCAATTCCTGCGCATTCCACCGTAATATTAGTTGCACTGTCTGAAGGTCCAAATTCTCTAGCACTCAACAAATTCCTCTAAACTCCGTCCAATCCAACTTTCCAACGAGCAGCTTGGTGTTCAATGCGTACGTCCTAGTCTCTAGCAAAGTCCACTCCAAGAACCAAATCGTGTTCTTTTGCTTCTGAGACGCGCAGTATGATGGATTGCCTAACTCCCTCTACTTCCAAGAGAGCTTCAACGATTCCATACGTCTTAATAGACAATCCACCTGCGCCGGTCACCAACTGCTTAAACTCACGCCACTTATTCTTACAAGTTTGCGCTACCCGAACATTCACCAAAGAGACTATTGCTCCAGGGTCAAACAGCGCGACAATTCCCTGCCCGTCAAAATTCACAGACATATAATGTCGTCCGCTGTACTGTCCGCTGCGACTTCGAGTGAGTCACCAGTCGCCATCCGGATGGGTTAAGTGGTGCACACGACCACTCCTATCCCCTCCTGGACCACAGAACCCCATTCTGTCTGGTCCAAACAATAGCGACCGTACTGACTGGATCCAGCGCGTGCATTCAGCTCTTCCACAAACTGGTGAACGCAACGCTCAATGCTACTCTGGACTGCATCTACTTAAGAAATTACACTCAAATCTTCGTTTGCTGCAGCTCCAGGGTCGCTTTCTGATTCCGACCAGTCAGACTCTGATTCACTCTCTGCCTCGTCCGACACCCCGTCCAATAAACCAAGGTGCACTTCTGCTATCAGGAGGTAGTGGGTGAGTCTACACTCCTGCCGAGCAGTTTCCCGCACCCTCAAGCCTTCGCCGCAAGGCTTCGCAGTGCGTGCATGTAGCGAACATCACGTTTGCCGCACCACACCAAACGCAATACATTTGCGGCGAAAGCTGCACAGGAGGTTGCACGACTCGCCGTTGTTGCGGCGGCAACGTAAATTGCGGCTGCTGTACCCACGAAGGTGCTCGCTGCTGCATAACACGTTTCTGCTGCTAATTGCTGCTGGAAGTATGCCTTATTCGGACATTCCTTGGCCATATGACCTAAAGCTCCGCAAGCATAGCATGAGCGCGTCATGCACTCCGATGCACGATATCCAACCATTTTGCAGGTGTGGCAAACACCTATAAAATTACCCAGGGGGCCGCTGTAGGCCCAACTCCCTGAGTAGCTCCCTGAGCAGGAGTCTTTGATTTTGTCCAAGGTTTTTTGTAGCTTTGATTGAAGCCAGGTGCTGCCTATATCGGTTGCGCCACGTTATACTTTAGCGCAACTGCTGGCTTCGCCGCAACCTGAATCGCTGCTACCTCTTCCTGTCTCAACGAGTCCGTTGACTTCTGGTCGTTTGCCGGATTCTTCTTCTTCTTCGTCTGAGCTGCAAGTCCTTCCGCTAGCGCCGAACTTTCGTCGACCACTGCTACTTTTATTGCGCCTTTCGGTTAAGAGGTCTGCGGAGTGTTAGAATATCTGGCATGATCCTTCAGGACTTACTCTCATTTCCGTCCAAGTCTCTGAATATCATTGAGAGTTCGGACTGTATGGTTAGCCATGAACTCTCTATACCTCGGCTGCATTCGCTTGATCGCTGTCCGAACCAATTTATCCTCTGAAGGAGGATTCTTGTATCGTCGAGCAATCAGCTGCAGAGCACAAAGGAATTGAGCCATTGACTCACCTTTAGTTTGCCGGCGGACAAATTTTACTGCGTCCAAGCTCTCGTTCGAAACTTCTTTATAGTATTGCTGCCGATATAGGCGCACGAGTTTTGTTCAAGTTTGAATTTCTTCCGCAACCGTCAAATACCAAGTTTTGGCTGCTCCTTGGGAGATACTGCCTAATGCATAAAGGGTGGTTGATTCTGAGAATCTACTACCCTGTATACATAATTCCAGGTCCAAAAGAAATTCCTCCGCGTTCTCAGAATTACTACCCGTGAACCTCAAATTCCGACCCTTGAGCACCTTAATGCATTCAGACTGCTCATAGCCTGAACCATCCGCCTCTCGAGTTTCTCTCATCTCAAAGCGTCCGATCCACTGGAAGTTTGCGTCTTCCGAGTCGTCTTCCGGACTGGCTTCCTGACGGTGCCGCTCTTCACTGTCGGTAGATTAGCTTTCGAAATAGCACTACTGCTTGAACTCAGCTGGCTTGAAGAGCTGTCCGATTCCCTGCTCTCGGTCGAACTCGAGAATTTTCGTTTCCGTGGTTGCGGAGGAGCGCTTGATTTGTCTAATGTTTGGCTATCCAGCATCCCTTCTTCGTTTTGCGCGAGTGATCTGAGCAGTGGCATCAACTATTTTAGCTCATCCAACGTCTTACTTATCTCCGATTTTAGGGGCTGACACGTCGTCTGCACCATCTGCTCCATCATTCGTTGGAGATCGGCTATCGTCGCACTTTTCGATTTGCTCTTGATGGTGCTGGATTGCTGGCCAACCTCTTTCTGATCCAATTTGTGCGATCTCTGATGCTGCTGGCTTGGAGACAACCGTGTCTGGATGTCTGCTAGAGCATTGACCTGTTTGTTTTCTCCAAGCGAATCCCGAAAATTTTGTTGATGGGATTCCATGTCTGAGAGGCTAGACACAGCGATAGGATTCGAAAAATTTTTATTGGCTGCCAACTTAGCTAACTCATCAGCTGTGTTAGCGCCAGCTGTGCCACTCGCTTCTCCGTCCGAATCGTCCAACAGATTCAGTGAAACTACGCCTAACAAGTTTTCACCTTCTGGTTTCTTCTTTCGTGTGGCCCATAATTCCGGGCAATAATAGGCGACGGTTTGCACCGTACAGCGATTCACTAGATCCACGGAATTCTGCCACAATACCGAGTTCACATTAAACTCTCGGCTCAAAATATATCGTCAGTATCGCTCCTGCACTTCTGTGTCTTCGCCATCTTGGCACAGTCCTTCCACGCCCATCGCCCGTCAACCTCCGCGATGTCCATCTTTTTGACATCCCGCTTTACAGCTCTCGCCGTTGTATTTTTCCCGGCGAGCTCTATCCCCATACTCTCCCAGGCTCATTAGTTGAGCCATATTGAGTATCGAAGTTGTCAAACGCAATGAATAGGTCTAGATGTATGCACACTATTCACTTGCCAAAAGTCAAAATTCAAAAAAAGTTGATCAACGGTAACAAAAAATACGTTTACAAAAAAGAAAATTACTTACACAATTTGCAGTCCACTCAACAATAATAATAAAAAAAATGAATATATATATATATATATATGTGTGTGTGTGTGTGTAATAAAAATCAATAAATATAATATATATGAATAAATAATAATAAGAAATATTCATCTTTACTAACTATACCATGACGTCATATACACGAAACATAAAAAAAAATTATTTTACTCAACAAAAAAAAAAAAATTACTGTCCAAAATCCAATACAAGTCAAAACTCGCTCCCAGTGCCGAAACGAAAGGAGAAAGACAAAAAAAAAGAAAAAAAAATTTCAAAAGTCAAAAAAAAAAAATTTTTTTCGAAAATCACAAAAACAAATTTTTTAAAAGTCCAAAAAAAATTTTCCGTAATGTTAAAAAAGCTCACTAGCTCTTGTTGCATACTATATCTTTTGTAACTCATTGATTTATTTTATTACCTGCAATGAAGAACTGAAGAGAGCGTTATTATACACTGCAGCCACTATCCTATTAGATTCATAAGACATGCGCTTTTAGAATACATCTACATACAAATTAGATGATAGATGATGGATGATGGATGATGGATGATGGATGATGGATGATGGATAATGGATGATGGATGATGGATGATGGATAGTAGATGAAAGATAATAGATATATATCCTAAATGCCATTTCCGAAGTAAAAATCTGGAGTGGGCGCAAAAGGTTTTAGAACGTAAATTTTGCACACTGTCCAGCGGGCACAAAAGTACATTGTGTACCAAGGGCACAAAACAGGGGATTCCGGCCCGAGCTGCGGGCCCATTATTTTGCGCCTGCAGTGCACAATAGTACATTGTTTATCAAGGGGGCAAAATAGGAGACTTCGGCCCGAGTGAAGCGAGGGCATTAAATTCGCACGAGGGCAGCGAATCCCCTATGCGCCCATGGTACACATACTATTTTCCGGTACGGAGGGTGAAAAATTCGGTATCACTGTTTAGTACTATCAGTAAAAAACGTTTATTTGACAGTGATTATTTCATATTTTATGTACGCGGGAAATGGACGTGGGAGAGTAGAAGAGTAGTTATTATAGTAGGGCTTCGTCCCCCCCCCCATCAAAAAATAGTTATTTACCAATTAATTAAATATCTTTTTTATGTTCATTCTACAAATAAATACATAAATTATATAATTATAACGAAATAATTAGTAAATAAACAAAGAATATTTTTGTATACAGTTATCGTTTTTCGCTTAACATATTAACTGTTACACTACAGTATGAGCGAATGTGCGATCGAGCGAAGCGAAGAGCCATTGTATTAATGACGCTAATTTTGCTCCCTAGAGCAGGAATGTGCTATTTTGCGCCCGCTTGACAAGCATAAAATACTGAATTTTGCCACCGGAGGGCTGAAAACTATTTTTCTGTCCTCCAGGCGCAAAACGCGGTTGTATGCTTTTAAAGCGAGCGCAAAATAGTATATTCCCGCCATAGGACGCAAAATTTACGCATGCGCAGCAGAGCTACATCTGTATGCGCCAATTTCGCGTCGTAGGGCGGAAATGCACAATTTTGCGCCCGCTTGACAAGATATAAAACCGAGTTTTGCGCCCACAAAAGATTTTAAACAGGAACTTTTGCGCCCGCTGCGAAGCGCTGGTCCAAAAACGGTCACTTTAGACCGATATTTTAGGTATCGAAAATCGTATATGTATTACAAAAAGAATGTTAAACTACTTGTGGATTCGTTATAAAATTGTCTGGAGATGCTATTGTTTGGAGAACGCATAAGCAACCGTATGTAGCTCTGTCAACGTGTCAAGCAGAATACGTTGCAATAAGCGAAGGGTGTCAGGAAATGATATCTTTGAGTAATTTGTTAATACTTGTATTAACAGAATCATTTTATCCAATGACTCTATGGTGTGATAATAGAGCAGCAACCATTAGTGTCGAAACAAATGGATGCAATAAGCTAAGGCACATGACTGAAGTCAAAAAAAATTATGTAAAAGAATGCTGTAAAAGAAACTTGGTTAAAATAAATTCGATATGATCAAAAAGATCAAATAGCAGATATTTTTACAAAACCGCTTTCATTCGAATTACATAAATATTTATTAGAAAGATAAATGAACATAAGAATCTAATTTGTTTTGTACATATACTGTGTAATTTCAGGTGAACTGAAAGCTGATTGAAGATGCAAAACCAACTAAAACAAATGTATTCGCAGCGGGATAAAAATAAAATTGTAAATGTATATTAAAATTATTAAAGAGAATACGTGCAGTTGGGAGGGATTGTTGGAAATATGGATTTTGTGTAGAGATGCCCGCACTGCGCTCTTACTCCCCTTCTCTCTACAGCAACAGAATTATACTGTGAAATTGTAAATAATAGAAGGTCCGAATTTAAGGGGGCACACCACAATTAAAAAGTCAATTTCGGTCAAAAAAAAAATTTTGCGTTTTATTGATTATTTTGGTAGGAAATCTATCGTAGAATAAGCTCCAAAAAGTTTTTTTGACCAA